>CAJUXJ010000959.1:0-10434 GCA_910589775.1 Avena eriantha
AAACTCCATTCTGATGGACTTCTTGAATCACTTGATTTTGAATCACGTGAAATATGTGAAGCATGTCTAATGGGAAAAATGACTAAGACTCCATCTCTAGAATAATGGAGCGAGCTACAGACTTATTGTAAATAATACTACCAAGTGTGCGGTCCGTGGGTGTAGCATCGCGTGGTGGATATGTTATGTTCTCCTTTCACGGATGACTTAAGTAGATATGGGTATGTCTACTTTATGAACATAGTCCGAAACTTTTGAGAAGTTTAAGGAATTTCAAGTGAAGTGGAAATCATCGTAACAAGAAGATTAAGTTTCTGCATTCTGCATTCTGACCGCGGAGGTGAATATCTAAGTTATGAGTTTGGCATGCATTAAAGAATGTGGAATACTTTCGCCATTGACACCCCCGGGAACACCACAGCGTAATGGTGTGTCCGAACGTCATAATCGAACTCTCCTAGATATGGTTCGGTCTATGATGTCTCTTACAGAATTACCTCTATCGTTTTGGGGCTATGCATTAGAGACAGCAGCATTCACTTTAAATAGGGCACCATCGAAATCCGTTGAAACGACACCGTACGAAGTTGTGGTTTGGAAGAACCTAAGTTGTCGTTCCTTAAAGTTTGGGGTTGCGAAGCGTATGTAAAGAAGTTACAACCTGATAAGCTTGAACCCAAAGCGGAGAAATGTGTCTGCATAGGATACCCTAAAGAAACAATTGGGTATACTTTCTATCATAGATCCGAAGGCAAAGTTTTCGTTGCCCATGAATGGATCCTTTCTTGAGAAGGAGTTTCTCTTGAAGGAAGTGACTAGAAGGAAGTAGAACTCGACGAGGTTATGGAACCTTCTCTCGGAGTTGAGAGTAGCGCAACACCTGAATATGTTTTGTGCCGCCTGCACCAATTGGAGAGGAAGCTCCTGATGGTGATCATGTAATTCGAACGAAGTTGCTGCTGAACCTCGCAGGTCAACGAGGGTTCGTACCACTCCTGATTGGTATGACCCTGCCTTGAACGTCATGTGGGTGGACAACACTGATGACCCTGCGACGTATGAAGAAGCTATGACTGAGCCCAGATTCTGACAAATGGCTAGAAGCCATGAAATCCGAAATGGGATCCATGTACGAAAACCAACTATGGACTTTGGTGGACTTACCGGATAGCCATAAGCCTGTCGAGAACAAATGGATTTTCAAAAGAAAAACAGATGCTGATGGTAATGTTACCGTCTATAAAGCTCGACTTGTCGCGAAAGGGTTCCGACAAATTCAAGGAGTTGACTACGATGAGACATTCTCACCAGTAGCGAGCTAAAGTCTGTGAGGATTTTGTTAGCAATTGCTGCATATTTCGATTATGAGATTTGGCAGATGGATGTCAAAACGGCGTTCCTTAATGGAGACATTGAGGAAGAGTTGTATATGGTACAACCCAAGGGTTTTGTCGATCCTAAAGATGCTAACAAGGTATGCAAACTTCAGCGCTCCATTTATGGACTGAAGCAAGCATCCCGGAGTTGGAATAAATGTTTTGATAAAGTAATCAAAAAACTTTGGATTTATACAAACTTATGGAGAAGCTTGTATTTATAAGAAAGTGAGTGGGAGCTCTATAGCATTCCTAGTACTATATGTAGATGACATATTGTTGATTGGGAATGACATAGAACTTCTTAATAGTGTCAAAGCCTATTTGAATAATAGTTTTTCAATGAAGGATCTTGGCGAAGCGGCATATATTCTAGGCATCAAGATTTATAGAGATAGATCAAGACGCCTAATAGCGCTTTCACAAAGTACATACTTGGACAAAGTTCTAAAGAAGTTTAGAATGGAAGAGAGCAAGAAAGGGTTCGTGCCCATGTTGCCAGGTAAGACCTTGAGTAAGACTCAAAGTCCAGCTACGGCAGAAGATAGAGAGAAAATGAGTAATATTCCCTATGCCTCGGCCATAGGTTCTATCATGTATGCCATGCTGTGTACAAGACCGGATATAGCACATGCTGTTAGTTTGACTAGCAGATATCAAAGTGATCCTGGAATGGAGCACTGGACGACGGTCAAGAATATCCTAAAGTACCTAAATAGGACTAAGGATATGGTTCTTTCTTATGGAGGTGATGAACAACTTGTTGTAAACAGTTACACTGATGCTAGTTGGAACACCGATCCATATGACTCAAAGTCACAGTCTAGATACGTATTTATTTTGAATGGTGCTGCAGTGAGCTGGAGGAGTGCCAAGCAAAGCGTTGTGGCGAAATCTTGAACTGAATCGGAATACATAGCTACTTCGGAGGCTGCACAAGAAGCCATATGGATGAAGGAGTTCATTACTGAACTTGGCGTGGTTCCTAGTGCGTTGGACCCGATGGCCATCTACTGTGACAACACAGGTGCCATAGCTAATGCACAGGAGCCAAGGTCACATAGCAAGCTGAAGCACATCAAGCTACATTTCCATGCTATTCGCGAGTATGTCCAAGATGGTGACATAAAGATTTGCAAAGTACACACTGATCTGAATGTGGCAGATCCGTTGACTAAACCTCTCCCTAGAGCAAAGCATGACCAACACCAGAACGCCATGGGTGTTAGGTATATTACCATGTAATCTAGATTATTGACTCTAGTGCAAGTGGGAGACTGTTGGAGATATACCCAAGAGGCAATAATAAAAGTGGTTATTATTATATCTTTGTGTTTATGATGAATGTTTGCATCCCATGCTATAATTGTATTATAAGGAAACACTAATACATGTGTGTTTTGTAAACATAAAAGAGTCCCTAGGAAGCCTCTTGTTGAACTAGCTTGTTGATTAATTGATGATCATGGTTTCCTGATCATGGACATTGGATGTCATTAATAACAAGGTTATATCATTAGGAGAATGATGTGATGGACACACACCCATAGTAAGTGTAGCATAAGATCAAGTCATTAAGTTCGTATTGCTACAAGCTTTCAAATGCATAGTAACCTAATCCTTCGACCATGAGGTTATGTTAATCACCCATCACCGGATGGGTACTTTGACGACATCAAACACCGCTTCGTAACTGGGTGGTTATAAAGGTGTCGTTGGGTATTCTGAAAGTATGTGTTGAAGCGCATGGACCAAGATTGGGATTTGTCCATCCATATGACGGATAGATATGCTCTAGGCCCTCTCGGTGGAATGTCATCTAGTTAGCTTGCAAGCATGTGACTAGGTCACAAGGGATGACATATCATGGAACGAGTAAAGAGTACTTACAAGTAACGAGGAAGAACTAGGTATGGAGATACCGACGATCAAACCTCGGATAAGTAGAGTATCGCGTGACAAAAGGAATTGGTTTCATATGTTAATGGTTCTATCGATAAAAAAGTCATCGTTGAGTATGTGGGAGCCATTATGGCTCTCCAGATCCCACTGATGGTTATTGATCGGAGAGGTGTCTCCATCATGTCTACATATTCACGAACCGTAGGGTGACACACTTAAGGTTCGATGCTATTTAGGTAGATATGGAATGTGCGTTTAAGACCGAATGTTGTTCGGAGTCTCGGATTGGATCTGAGACATCACGAGGAGATCCGGAATTGTCCGGAGAATAAGATTCATATAATGGAGATCATTTTCTAGGTTCGGAAATGTCCCTGGAGTGTTTATATGGGGATTCTAGAAGGTTTCAGAATGTTCCGAAAGGTTCTAGAAATTTCTATGGAGTTTACTTGAAAATCAAGAAAGTAAAAGGGGAAACTTGGGGGGGAAGGAAACTCCCCCCAAGCCCCCCTTGTGCGCCGGCCCTAGAGGTGGCCCTAGGGGTGGGACCCTAGGCGCCACCCCTCCCTCTATAAATAGAGGGGTGGAGGCGCCACCCCCTTGCCCCTCCACTCCTTGCCCTAGCCGCCTCTCTCCTCCTCCTTCGCTCTACTCTGGCTTAGGCGAAGCCCTACAGAATTCTCTACTCCACCACCACCACCACGCCGTCGTGCTGCTGGGATTCCGTTGAGAGATCTACTACCTCCGCTGCTCGCTGGAACGGGGAGAGGAAGGTTTGCATCGACTCCGCACGTGTGACCGACTGCGGAAGCGCTGCCGGAACGCGGCGCCGGAAGGATCGTCTACTCGATATTGAGATCAGCAAGTGATCATCTACATCAACCATGAGATCCGATCTTGCACAAGGCTTTCGGATCTACAAGGGTTAGTACAGATCTATCTCGTTGCACGTGTCTAATAGATTAGATCTTGGCTTTTATCTAGATTAGATCTGGGTTTTGTTCGTTCTTGCGGTAGAATTTTTTCTTTTCCATGCTACGAACCCATCATTCTTCTCAAGAACCACATCTAGAGTCATTGCATGTGTGTTCTTCTCACAAACCACATATGGATCCACCATAGTTCATTGGATGTGTGTTCTTTTCATGAACCACACCCAGTGTCATTGCATGTGTGTTCTTCTCACAAACGACGTACGGATCCACCAGTGTCATTGGATGTGTGTTCTTCTCACAAACCACATTGATCCACCAGTGTCATAGGATGTGTGTTCTTCTCACAAACCACATCTAGAGTCATTGCATGGGTGTTCTTGTCAAAACCACATAAGGATCAACCAGTGTCATTGGATGTGTGTTCTTTTCATGAACCACACCTAGTGTCATTGTATGTGTGTTCTTCTCACAAACCACACATGGATCTACCAGTGTCATTGGATGTGTGTTCTTCTCACAAACCACATATGGATCCACCAGTGTCATTGCATGTGTGTTCTTTTCACAAACCACATATGGATCCATCAGAGTTATTGCATGTCTGTTCTTTTCATTCACTACAACTAGTGTCATTGCATGTCTGTTATTTCCACAGACCACATACAGATCCACCATTGTCATTTCATGTGTTTTTTGCATGTGTGTTCTTCTCACAAACCACACATGGATCCACCAGTGCATTTGGATGTGTGTTCTTCTCACAAACCACATATAAATCCACCAGTGTGATTGCATGTGTCTTCTTCTCACAAACCACAGCTAGAGTCAGTGCATGTGTGTTCTTCTCACAAAGCACATATGGATCCACCAGAGTCATTGCATGCGTGTTCTTTTCACAAACCACATAAGGATCCACCTGTGTCATTCCATGTGTGTTCTTTTTATGAACCACAACTAGTGTCATTGCATGTGTGTTCTTCTCACAAACCACATATGGATCCACCAGTGTCATTGCATGTCTGTTCTTTTCACAAACCACATATGGATCCAATAGTGTCATTGCATGTGTGTTCTTTTCATTAACCATAGCTAGTCATTGCATGTGTGTTCTTTTCACACGCCACATATGGATCCAACAGTGTCATTGCATGTGTGTTTCTTTTCATTAACCACAGCTAGAGTCATTGCATGTGTGTTCTTTTCAAAAACCACATATGGATCCATTAGAGTCATTGCATGTCTGTTCTCTTCAATAACCACAGCTAGTGTCATTGCATGTCTGTTCTTTCCACAGACCACATATGGATCCACCAGTGTCATTGCATGTGTGTTTTGCATGTATGTTCTTCTCACAAACCACACATGGATCCACCAGTGTCATTGGATGTGTGTTCTTCTCACAAACCACATATGGATCCAACAGTGTGATTTCATGTGTGTTCTTCTCATGAACCACAGCTAGAGTCGTTGCTTGTGTGTTCTTCTCACAAACCACATATGGATCCACCAGAGTTCATTGGATGTGTGTTCTTGTCATGAACCACACCCAGAGTCATTGCATGTGTGTTCTTCTCACAAACCACATATGGATCCACCAGTGTCATTGGATGTGTGTTCTTCTCACAAACCACATATGGATCCACTAGTGTCATTACATGTGTGTTCTTCTCACAAAACACATCTAGAGTCATTGCATGTGTGTTCTTTTCACAAACCACATAAGGATCCACCAGTGTCATTGCATGTGTGTTCTTTTCATTAACCACACCCAGTGTCATTGCATGTGTGTTCTTCTCTCAAACCACACATGGATCCACAAGTGTCATTGGATGTTTGTTCTTCTCACAAACCACATATGGATCCACCAGTGTGATTGAATGTGTGTTCTTCTCATGAACCACAACTAGAGTCATTGCATGTGTGTTCTTCTCACAAAACCACAGATGGATCCACCAGAGTTCATTGGATGTGTGTTCTTTTCATGAACCACACCCAGAGTCATTGCCTGTGTGTTCTTCTCACAAAGCACATATTGATCCACCAAAGTCATCGGCATGTGTGTTCTTCTCACAAACCACATACGGATCCACCAGTATCATTGCATGTGTGTTGTTCTCACAAACTACATCTAGAGTCATTGCATGTGTGTTCTTTTGACAAACCGCATAAGGATCTACCAGTGCCATTGGATATGTGTCTCTTTTCATGAACCACACCCAGTGTTATTGCATGTGAGTTCTTCTCATAAACCAAACATGGATCCACCAGTTTCATTGGATGTGTGTTCTTCTCACAAACCACATATAGATCCACCAGTATGATTGCATGTGTGTTCTTTTCATGAACCACAACCAGTGTCATTGCATGTGTGTTCTTATCACAAATGACATATGGATCCACCAGTGTCATTGGATTTGTGTTCTTCTCACAAACCATGTTGATCCACCAGGTTCATTGGATGTGTGTTCTTCTCACAAACCACATCTAGAGTCATTGCATGTCTGTTATTCTCACAAACAACATTGATCCACCGGTGTCGTTGCATGTGTGTTCTTTTCGCTAACCACATATGGATCCATCAGAGTTATTGCATGTCTGTTCTTTTCATTCACTCCAACTAGTGTCATTGCATGTCTGTTATTTCCGCAGACCACATATGGATCCACCATTGTAATTTCATTTGTTTTTGCATGTGTGTTCTTCTCACAAACCACACATGGATCCACCAGTGTCATTGGATGTGTGTTCTTCTAAAAACCATATATAAATCCACTAGTGTGATTGCATGTGTCTTCTTCTCACAAACCACAGCTCGAGTCAGTGCATGTGTGTTCTTCTCAGAAACCACATATGGATCCACCTGTGTCATTGCATGTGTGTTCTTTTATGAACCACAACCAGTGTCATTGCATGTGTGTTCTTTTCACAAACCACATATGGATCCACCAGTGTCATTGCATGTCTGTTCTTTTCACAAACCACATATGGATCCAATAGTTTCATTGCATGTGTGTTCTTTTCATTAACCATAGCTAGAGTCATTGCATGTGTGTTCTTTTCACACACCACATATGGATCCAATAGTGTCATTGCATGTGTGTTGTTTTCATTAACCACAGCTAGAGTCATTGCATGTGTGTTCTTTTCAAAAACCACATATGGATCCATTAGAGTCATTACATGTCTGTTCTTTTCATTAACCACAGCTAGTATCATTGCATGTCTGTTTTTTCCACATACCACATATGGATCCACTAGTGTTATTGCATGTGTGTTTTGCATGTGTGTTCTTCTCACAAACCACATATGGATCCACCCGTGTGATTTCATGTGTGTTCTTCTCATGAACCACAGCTAGAGTCATTGCATGTGTGTTCTTCTCACAAACCACATATGGATCCACCAGAGTTCATTGGATGTGTGTTCTTCGCGAAAACCACATATGGATCCACTAGTGTCATTGCATGTGTGTTCTTCTCACAAACTACTTCTAGAGTCATTGCATGTGTGTTCTTTTCACAAACCACATAAGGATCCACCAGTGTCATTGGATGTGTGTTCTTTTCATGAACCACACCCAGAGTCATTGCATGTGTGTTCTTCTCACAAACCACATATGGATCCACCAGTGTCATTGGATGTGTGTTCTTCTCATAAACCACATATCGATCAACTAGTGTCATTACATGTGTGTTCTTCTCACAAAACACATCTAGAGTCATTGCATGTGTGTTCTTTTCACAAAACACATAAGGATCCACCAGTGTCACTGCATGTGTGTTCTTTTCATGAACCACACCCAGTGTCATTGCATGTGTGTTCTTCTCACAAACCACACATGGATCCACAAGTGTCATTGGATGTTTGTTCTTCTCACAAACCACATATCGATCCACCAGTGTGATTGCATGTGTGTTCTTTTCTTGTACCACAGCTAGAGTCATTGCATGTGTGTTTTCTCACAAACCACAGATGGATCCACCAGAGTTCATTGGATGTGTGTTCTTTTCATGAACCACACCTAGTGTCATTGCCTGTGTGTTCTTCTCACAAAGCACATATTGATCCACCAGAGTCATCGGATGTGTGTTCTTCTCACAAACCACATACGGATCCACCAGTATCATTGCATGTATGTTGTTCTCACAAACCACATCTAGAGTCATTGCATGTGTGTTCTTTTGACAAACCACATAAGGATCTACCAGTGCCAATGGATATGTGTTCTTTTCATGAACCACACCCAGTGTTATTGCATGTGAGTTCTTCTCATAAACCAAACATTGATCAACCAGTTTCATTGGATGTGTGTTCTTCTCACAAACCACATATGGATCCACCAGTGTGATTGCATGTGTGTTCTTTTCATGAACTACAACAAGTGTCATTGCATGTGTGTTCTTCTCACAAAGGACATATGGATCCACCAGTGTCATTGGATTTGTGTTCTTCTCACAAACCATGTTGATCCACCAGGGTCATTGGATGTGTGCTTCTTCTCACAAACCACATCTAGAGTCATTGCATGTCTGTTATTCTCACAAACAACATTGATCTACCAGTGTCATTGCATGTGTGTTCTTTTCGCAAACCACATATGGATCCATCAGAGTTATTGCAGGTCTGTTCTTTTGATTCACTAACCCTAGTGTCATTGCATGTCTGTTATTTCCGCAGACCACATATGGATCCACCATTGTCATTTCATGTGTTTTTTGCATGTGTGTTCTTCTCACAAACCAGACATGGATCCACGGGTGTCATTGGATGTGTGTTCTTCTAAAAACCACATATAAATCCACTAGCTTGATTGCACGTGTCTTCTTCTCACAAACCACAGGTCGAGTCAGTTCATGTGTGTTCTTCTCACAAACCACTTATGGATCCACCTGTGTCATTGCATGTGTGTTCTTTTTATGAACCACAACCAGTGTTATTGCATGTGTGTTCTTCTCATAAACCACATATGGATCCACCAGTGTCATTGCATGTATGTTCTTTTCACAAACCACATATGGATCCAATAGTTTCATTGCATGTGTGTTCTTTTCATTAACCATAGCTAGAGTCTTTGCATGTGTGCTCTTTTCACACACCAAATATGGATCCAACAGTGTCATTGCATGTGTGTTCTTTTCATTAACCACAGCTAGAGTCATTGCGTGTGTGTTCTTTTCAGAAACCACATATGGATCCATTAGTGTCATTGCATGTCAGTTCTTTTGATTAAGCACAGCTAGTGTCATTGCATGTCTGTTCTTTCCATAGACCACATATGGATCCACCAGTGTCATTGCATGTGTGTTTTGCATGCGTGTTCTTCTCACAAACTACACATGGATCTACCAGTGTCATTGGATGTGCGTTCTTCTCACAAACCACATATGGATCCACCAGTGTGATTTCATGTGTGTTCTTCTCATGAACCACAGCTAGAGTCATTGCATGTGTGTTCTTCTCACAAACCACATATGGATCCACTAGAGTTCATTGGATGTGTGTTATTTTCATGAACCACACCCAGAGTCATTGCATGCGTGTTCTTCTCACAAACCACATATGGATCCACCAGTGTCATTGGATGTGTGTTCTTCTAAGAAACCACATATGGATCCACTAGTGTCATTACATGTGTGTTCTTCTCACAAAACACATCTAGAGTCATTGCATGTGTGTTCTTTTCACAAACCACATAAGGATCCACCAGTGTCATTGCATGTGTGTTCTTTTCATTAACCACACCCAGTGTCATTGCATGTGTGTTCTTCTCACAAACCACACATTAGATCCACAAGTGTCATTGGATGTTTGTTCTTCTCACAAACCACATATGGATCCACCAGTGTGATTGAATGTGTGTTCTTCTCATGAACCACAACTAGAGTCATTGCATGTGTGTTCTTCTCACAAAACCACAGATGGATCCACCAGAGTTCATTGGATGTGTGTTCTTTTCATGAACCACACCCAGAGTCATTGCCTGTGTGTTCTTCTCACAAAGCACATATTGATCCACCAAGTCATCGGATGTGTGTTCTTCTCACAAACCACATACGGATCCACCAGTATCATTGCATGTGTGTTGTTCTCACAAACCACATCTAGAGTCATTGCATGTGTGTTCTTTTGACAAACCGCATAAGGATCTACCAGTGCCATTGGATATGTGTTCTTTTCATGAACCACACCCAGGTGTTATTGCATGTGAGTTCTTCTCATAA
>CAJUXJ010000960.1:0-81510 GCA_910589775.1 Avena eriantha
CACATGGATCTACCACTAGAGTCATTGATGTGTGTTCTTTACTAACACCAACACTAGAGTCATGCAGTGTGTCTTTCACATAACACAATGATTCAACCACTAGAGTTAATTGCATGTGTGTTCATTTCCACATAACACACATGGATCAACCACAGAGTCATGGCAGGTGTTTGTCCACAGAAAACACACATGGATCAACCACAGAGTCATGCAGTGGTGATTCCAATAACCACACATGGACAAAACCATAGAGTCATGCAGTGGTCTTTCCACAAAACCACACAAGGATCAACCACTAGAGCTATTGCATGTTCATCTTATACTAAAACCAGACACCAGCACTAGAGTCATTGCATGTGTGTTCTTTCCAAAACCACACATGGATCCACTAGACTCATTGCATGTGTGTTCTTTTCCACAAACCACATATGGACAACCAGAGTCATTGCATGTGTGTTCTTTCCACAAAACCATATGTGGACCCACTAGAGTCATTGCATGTGTGTTATTTCCACAAACCACACATGGATCAACCACTAGAGTCCTTGCATGTGTGTTATTTCCGCAAACCACACATGGATCAACCACTAGAGTCATTGCATATGTGTTATTTCCACAAACCACACATGGATCAACAACTAGAGGCATTGCATGTGTGTTCTTATACTAAAACCAACACTAGAGTCATTGCATGTGTGTTCTTTTCACAAACCACACATGGATCCACTAGACTCATTGCATGTGTGTTCTTTTCCACAAACAACTTATGGATCAACCACTAGAGTCATTGCATGTGTGTTCTTATACTAAAACCAACATGGATCCACCAGTGGTCATTGCATGTGTGTTCTTTCCACAAACCACACATGGATCAACCACCTGAGTCATTGCATGTGTGTTCTTTCCACAAACCACACATGTATCAACCACTAGAGTCATTGCATGTGTGTTCTTTCCACAAACCACACATGGATCAACCACCTGAGTCATTGCATGTGTGTTCTTTCCACAAACCACACATGTATCAACCACTAGAGTCATTGCATGTGTGTTCTTATACTAAAACCACAAACTAGTACTAGACTCATTGCATGTGTGTTCTTTTCCACAAACCACACATGGATCCACTAGTGGTCATTCCATGTGTGTTCTTTCCACAAACCACATATGGATCAACCAGAGTCATTGCATGTGTGTTCTTTCCACAAACCACACATGGATCAACCACTAGAGTCATTGCATGTTTGTTCTTATACTAAAACCATAAACCAGCACTAGAGTCATTGCATGTTTGTTCTTATACTAAAACCATAAACCAGCACTAGAGTCATTGCATGTGTGTTCTTTTCCACAAACCACACATGGATCCACTAGACTCATTGCATGTGTGTTCTTTCCACAAACCACACATGGATCAACCACTAGAGTCATTGCATGTGTGTTCTTTCCACAAACCACACATGGATCAACCACTAGAGTCATTGCATGTGTGTTCTTATACTAAAACCACAAACCAGTACTAGAGTGATTGCATGTGTGTTCTTTTCCACAAACCACACATTGATCCACCAGTGGTCACTGCATGTGTGTTATTTCCACAAACCACATATGGATCAACCAGAGTCATTGCATGTGTGTTCTTTCCACAAACGACACATGGATCAACCACTAGAGTCATTGCATGTTTGTTCTTATACTAAAACCACAAACCAGCACTTGAGTCATTGCATGTGTGTTCTTTTCCACAAACCACACATGGATCCACTAGACTCATTGCATGTGTGTTCTTTTCCACAAACCACATATGGATCAACCAGAGTCATTGCATGTGTGTTGTTTCCACAAACCACACATGGATCAACCACCAGAGTCATTGCATATGTGTTCTTGCCACAAACCACACATGGATCAACCACTAGAGTCATTGCATGTTTGTTCTTATACTAAAACCACAAACTAGCACTAGAGTCATAGCATTTGTGTTCTTTTCCACAAACTAGCACTAGAGTCATTGCGTCTGTGTTCTTTTCCACAAACCAGCTAACGGACGTTGTAGAGTGTCAAAATTATTTTGCAAAATCGGTTGGATAGATCGGATTAGGTCTGATTTTACTTCTTGTCCTTATGCTATTCTCCTCTTACGTTTGCGTGTTTGAATCCGCTCTCTTACCTTTTCTTCGAGTCTAGGTTTCTCGTGGTTGGGTTTCCGTCGTACCTTCAGGGTTTCGCTTCCTCCTTTGGTAACGGTGCTTCTACGTCTGGTCTTCATGCTATCTGAGGAATCCTTCATCTGTTAGACTTCTCTTTGTTCCTTCTTGTGCCTTCTGGTGTTTTCCTACATGACGACCTCATCGACGTCAGATCTGATGAAGAGCCTGCATCATTCCTTTGTTATCAGAATATCGCTTGTCAAGATCTTCGGTCTGAATTCCGAGAGTTGGTCGCATGATTCTTCTATTCATGTACCGAGTAATGCTTTGAGTGCGGGATGGAGTCGCGACTATACCACTACTCTTATCATTCGCTTTTGTACATTGAATGGATGGATCGATGCAATCTTTACTCCCTCCATTGAAGTTAGGGGTGACTGTATCTTTTGATACCTCTATGTTCGTCTTTGTTTCTCCGGAGTGTTCTCGACGAGCGTGGACAACGACCTGTTGTTGGTGGTGTCGCCGATTTCAAGATGGAGAAAGATCCACTATTAGTGGTGTCGCGAGGATCTACACGAAGCGAGAAGATTCAGATCGTCGGCCTTCTTCCCCGTACCATGAGGCAGATCTCGAGGGCGAGATCCATTGTTAGTGGTGTCGAATTGCAGCACCCCGATAAAACCACTACTAGAAAATCGCTTGTTATTTGTAGTTTGTGCATCATCATTACATCATCATGCATATTTTGTTTCGATTTTGACCACAAACTATTTTGCTAAAAATCTATTTTCGTTTCACTAAAATGTCCTTGTGGTTTTATTAAATCTGTTTCATTCTTTTTATTTTCAAGCTAAAACAAAATAATATTTTCGGTCGGTTATGTGACCATAAATTGTTTTGTTATTTTACTAAAAATAAAATTAGGCTAAAGACCCGTCTAAAGTTTTAACCCAAACTAGTCTTATCTAGTCTACTTTGGACTATATAAATATCCCAATCCCCTTCTCTCACAAACACTTTCCCCAAACCTGGCTTGATGTAGATCTGAAAAATCTCCCAAAAATCGCCTTTTCGCTGACCGCCGGCGCATTCATTCCCCCGGATGATCTGTTCTTCTTTGCTTCAATATGGTGCAGAGATGTGTATGTGAGCATCCTTGGATCCCATCCATCGACCATTGCCTTTTCTTGGTTCCCGTGAGCAGCAGGAAACATCAAATCGCTCCATAATACACGCCACAAGCTAGCTAGCTGAGCTCCAATCAATTTGCGTTGCCCCCACCTGCTATCGCATTGGTCCACATGCACGTATACAAGCACCAGCACCTCACGCCACCATCGGTCGTACACGCATGCGCCTCTGCCGCCGACAGCTCCTTGGCCCGCGCGTGCCGTACGCGTGTGTACCATCTCCCGCCATGCCCCTGCACGTATGTGTAGTGAGCGATGGCCCCGGTTGTCCCTTCGATCTAGGCAGAAGCCAGCCACCGCAAGCTCCGACCTTCAGATTCGCGCGCACGGATGTCACCTGAAACAGACCAGCTCTTAGATCTCGCCGCCGACCGTCGATGTCCGGCAGTCAACGCTAGCTGTCACTCCCTTGTTTCCAAGCAGCACCGAACTCCTGAGGTATTTGTTTGCCATCGTCTCAGATGTTCACTGCCCCGCTAAATTATGTGCGGTCATGTCTGTCAAGTGTTTGACAAAATTCTCTACCAGGATGTTTGGCCTCATTTTTACTCTACCTGGCGTTCTGACTCGCTGCCCTTCCACAGGTTTATCTGTTCGTCAAGATCAGAACCAGTTCGACACACACGCCGCCACCGCGGTCTCTCCTATAAGATCTATTTCCCGGTGGCCACCACTTCGAAGATTTCTGCTTCTTCCTCTACAATCCGAAGACCGTCTTTCCACCCATCCGATCCGAACCGTGAGACCTTGACCATATCCATGTTTTTTTTAAATGCAATATATATTGTCGCATTAAATCTAGTCATGCTTGCATACCGTGGTATTGTGGGTTTGGGCTAAATAGCAATTCACTTAAATTAAATATGGAGTGTATATGTGGGATATTTTATCTTATCTCGATTCCATTTAAATTTTTGTAGAGAACCGATGCCATGTTTTGTCTTGTTAAGACAACATTTAAATTGCGGGGTAGCTAAACAACTTGAACCTTCTAATTAATTGTCGGGACCCTGCTTCCGCTTAATATTGCCCAATTGCATTGCATCTATGCCATGTCATGCATCATATCATAAACATGTCGATTCTTCTGCCGTAGTATTAAATAGTGTATCCGGTGTTTCTTTTAGTGCTTTGCTTCTTCGCGGATTAGGCTGTTGAGTGGATGCGAGTATCGACAAGTTCTTCGGATAATGAATCTTCTGTAGTGTTTCCCAGGCAAGCATTCTCCCCCTTTCTACCTATTTTGCATTTATAGTCTTTATTTCCTCCTGTTGATCTATTGCTATCCATGTCGCGATGCTTTAGTGTTCCGTACCAGATATATTCCCTGCAGCCTTTATATTGCCTTGGACACCTCCTATTACCCGTTGTTTGGTAGATAGATGGTCTTGCGAGTCGTAGTTGCTTGCTCAGGTGTGATCCCGCATCGTGAAGTATCACACAGTTGTTGGAATGTTGTCATATGCTTTACGGTGGAGAGGATCATGACTTTAAATACAACTATTAAATTGCTGGGAATAGATATAACTAATGCAGAGGCATCGATGGTTAATATATGTTATTTGGTTCTTCCACGCCCACTTGTGTCTCGTAGGACCCCGAGTACTTGATACCTGTTCCTTGATTATTCGCACTATCCACATTCGGGAGACCCTATGGATCCCCCTTAGCCAGAGCTTGATTCATTTCTTATTTCTTGGGGCCACAAACTAGTTCGGGGCTTTATTACTATCATGTACTTATGCCATGCTTTACTACTTTATTTAAGATTGTGCGCGGAGCACCTGTACTGTTTTGGATCGTGACACGTTTTCGCTGTATCGACAAGCCCAGTCACGCTTTCGGGTTCCCAGTCGTTTACCGCCGTCTACACAAACCCTGGGTCCATTCCGGAGCTTGCCAACTTCGTTGCGGGTAGCTTAGTGGGGTGGCCCCCTGAAATAATTTATGAATCCTGTGATTGCTTTGTCGTGAAAGCCTCGTTGGGTTTTGATTTGGTTTTTCCGAGGTTGATCGTGTGTGTGTTGCTATTTGTGCACCCCTGCAGGGTAAATCTTTCTGAAAGCCGTGTCCGCGATTATGGATGACTTGGAGCACATTATCTCGATCATAGACAGGCATAACTAAAGTAGTGCTATAAATTTGACTTAATATGTGACTAGTAATCAGCTTCACTACAATGGAATGGATAATAAAAGTGCCAACAATTGGTGGAACTGGGGTGCATCGTCTCATGTTATACATGCCTAGTAAATATCGCAACTCCAATGGAATGGAATAAAAGTGCCAACAACTGCTGGGTTTGGGATGTCACATGCTAATTGTATCTGACTAGTAAGTACTGGAACTACAACTGAATGGTTACCTAAAACTGCCCACTACTTATGCTATCAGGATGACTCATGCTATCTATATCTGACTAGTAAGTGTTGCAACTATAATAGAATGAATAAAACTGCCAACTGTGTGAGTTCCTCGGTTTGACTTCCTCGTTTGGTCTCGAAGGGGAAATGCCAGGATGGGTATGTTTGGTGTTAGTATCAGGTTGGATCCGAATAGGTATTTCTTACCCCTCTCTAATAGTCGACAGTTATATCGAGTCTCTATAGGTTGTATAGTGCATGCTTCGCTGCCGCTTCAGTCCACCATACCTATGTAGGCGAGAGCTGCTGAATTCTACCCTCGCCGTGTACTCGCCTCAGTACTGACGCTCCTCTTTTTCCTTTGCCCTCTGTCGTCACCCCTTTTGTTTTAGCAGGTTTGAGATCGACGTCGTTAGCAGGGTTACCCTTCCGGCTTGGCCTAGGCAGGGTTATGGACGCCTTTGGTTATTCTTCAGGGATCTTAGCTCAATTTGCTTCTTATCTGTACTCGGATGATGTATCATTTTCAAGGTGATTTGGATCTTTGTATTGTATATATGTATTTTTGACTCATGGAGTCGTATTGTATATATATCTGTTTGTGGGTTCCATCGTGGACTAATGTGTAATGAGATTACTTCGTTTTCCACCCGCACGCAAGTGCCTGGTGGGCGTCCTTGAATCGTTTCTATGCGGGTTTGGCGGGAATCTCTGAAACTTGCATAGGGCCGATTCGAGGGTGTTACATCCCGCTCCACGAGCTCGCGTGCCCGCACGGCGCGTGCGCCTGCACGGAGCCGGGCTGCAAACTACACCGGCCCACCGGCAGAGCTCATCGTCCACCTTGTAGATGGGCACTTGATAGAAGTGATTAGGATCCCGTACGGGCAAGCCCAACTTCTCCAAGAGCAGGTGTCGTTCACTGACTCGGCACGCCGCCTGCTAATTTTCCAGGGGGGACGGCTCTGTTTTCATCCTGACCATGACCACCGGTGTTCCGGGAACCAGAGCCGGGCCCACCGTCGTGGGTGCCGTATGTGTCAGGTCGGTCTCGTGCGCCTGGCCAATATACACGGTGCGCATGTGGGCGAACGCCCAACCACCATCGGCGAATAGCATTCTTGTGCTAGCCAAGGCGCCGAGCTGCCCGACGCCGCGGGAGGTGGAGTATGTGGACCTAAGGTTGATCCTATGCGTGCCATCTCAGTACCTTGTCGGTGCTGGACCGAACAGGCAGATGCATTTCTACATTTGTATCGATAAGACCGACAGACAAATGTAGTACTTGTGCTGTCGTTACTGTTAGACTTAAGCGATGCTTCTCACGTGCTTAAAGCATACGTGTTGTGCGAGTGTACCTCAGTTTTAGTTTTCAGTACTCCTTAATACTTCGACGAGTTATTATATTGGTCCAATCAGCTTGTTGTTGTCACGTTGCAAACTCCGCTTGCTCTGGACAGACCGGCAATACCGTGTGCTCCCGCTCCCGCATGTCAGTGTCACGTGTTCCGAGGGCCCACCTGCCAGTGTCCTTCCCCTCGAAGCCACTGTCCCAACTTCTCTTCCATCCTGCCACTCCCATCCGATGGTTGTAATCTGATGATTTTCGTTGGGTTGTTTACAAGTAATCTACATTGATAATGCAGCATGCAAATGGCACAAACACAATTTCTAAAGTGGAAGCACTCACCGGCTGTTATTGCACACATTTCTTAATATAGCTCGACAAACACATTACAATAATTGTACTCGCATTAAACACAACCGAAATTGCAACCATCCTAAACAACATCTAAACCCACATCACACAGCTGTCGTCGGAGTTCACCTTGATTGGTGACACCGCCGTGCCCTTACTGGCGACATCCACTCCCGCCCGTGGCTTGCCCTTCGCCAAGGAGGCAACAATGGCGTTCTGCACAGCTTCGTCCCTGTCTCCCTCCACATCGGAATCGACAATGACGAAAGTGATGGGGTTGGCATGGACCGAGCGCCGTCGCGCCTGGTGGCTCCTACTCGAGCTCGACGCTGCATCAGTTCTTCTACAGGTAGGAGGGGCCGAGCTCGCATACGTAGCGTCGTCGCTCCTCTCAAGAAACCATGACCATTTGATACTGCGACGGTAGGATCTTGGGATGGATCCGCCGCGGCGAGCCCTACCGGAAGCGGTGGAGCGGATGGATCTGCCGGTGTGAGCCATGACAAGTTCCTAGGAGGGAGTAAGATTGTGGGCCAGGCGTGTCTGGTTCCTGAGCAAGACCTCCCAGTGATATGTACGCGGTCAAGGTACCAAATATTTTCGTCCAATGCGCGCGACAGGGCTTTTGAACCACGAAGGCGCGAGTTTTTTTTTACAAGTCCACATTCTAGGTCCCCCACCTGTCAGCCGATGGACGGTAGGATTCTGCCCGAGTTATTAAGTAGGGATAAATCACGCTTCACCACTACCCTGACATCCAAAGGCTCCTCTTTCTTCTGCCCTCGCTCCCCTCGCTCATGGCTCGCAGCTCGTGCAGTTCGTCTCGGGCGGAATCAGGGTTGGCTCAACGCCGTCAGGCGGGTGCCTCCATCAGGTACCGGAGGGCGCCCTACAATTACTACCCCGATATGCTGTGTTTGTGTGGTGAGAAGATGTCGAGATGGATTTCGTGGACCGATGAAAATACTGCAGGAAAATTCAGCAACTACAGCATCAGAGTGGTAAGTTCCTACTGTAGGTACAATGGTAACCCAGATCCCGAAAGCGTAATGTAATTCTTTTTTTTGTTTCCTTCGATCTACTACGCAGGAAGGGAGGGGGACTGAATGTGACAAGTTTGTGTGGATCGAAAATCCACTGACAGGTTTTCACAAAGAGCTTGTTCAGGATCTGCGTGATACTGTGTGGGACAAGAAAGAGGAGATTCGTGCGATGGAGCGAGAGATCCGGGAGCTTCGCTAGGTGCAGGGGAGGCAGGGGCAGGGAGGTGGTGAGACACACGGGCTCAAGATTAGGCCAGATAGTGGACACAATTTCCTCATTATCTGGGCATTATCTGTTGCATTTGCAGTTTATGTTGCCATGTCATTGTTCAGCAGCTGAAATAAGTTGCTGATTCGTGGAGTGTGGCGGCCAACTTAAGAAATTGTTTTCCAGCCCAGAAACTTATCATAAGTGTAATGCCAACATCAGGGATGTATTAAGCGCCTATAAATAAATCACGTCTATGCCACTAACACCCATCGATTTTGGAGAGGATTTAACCGCTCAGCTATCGCGATTGTTTAGATAGTAGTGGCATAGTCACAGTTTTGGATTCAACTAGTGGCCTCGGGTGTATGAAATCCTAAAGTCGCGATACATTTTACTGCTAGTACGAGAGGAAGATTGTTTCGCCCGACAAGTTCCACGCACACAACTCCA
The DNA here is from genome assembly GCA_910589775.1 of Avena eriantha. Taxonomy (NCBI): domain Eukaryota; kingdom Viridiplantae; phylum Streptophyta; class Magnoliopsida; order Poales; family Poaceae; genus Avena; species Avena eriantha. Next base: position 9,110 of record CAJUXJ010000960.1, read on the forward strand.
GAGTTTAACCGAACTACATATATAGGTTCAAGTTCAGTACATCATTAGGCTGCTACACTGCTAGCCCTCTTTCTCTGCTTGGGTGCCAACTTTCTTCCTCTGTCCTTCACATCCACTAGCTTCTTCATCTCCTGCCTTCTTCCTCTTCTTGGGTGCCAATTTTCTTACCTTCACGTACCTTGCATCTCCGGGCCGAGGGAAGTCAGGCCAATCAGCACCAGAATCTTGTCCGGCATCATCACTCCACTCGTTTTGGTTTTCTTCCCGCAGCAAAATCACTGAGTCGGATGTCTTGTTTCTTACCTTGCGCTTCCTGTAAAAAAACAGTACATGGATTACTACCTTATATCTATAGACTATAAACAATTTTTTGTGTGAATGTACCATCTCATACCTAGGCTTGGGAGCATTAAGGGGACATCCAGCTGCTCTATGGCCTATAAGATGGCATGTCTTGCATCTGTTTTTGCCCTTCTTTGTAGCACAGAAAGCCGAACCCTTCTTCTCGAGAAAATTCTTAAACCTATTCACCTGGGGTCTTCCTCTGCCCTTTTTGTAACTGGCTGGCAAAGCTCGAAAGACAGTTGGATTTGAGGCCAGTGAGATGGGTCTGTACATGGCTCGACGGATCTAGCGTACGCAGCTCTGAACTTTTCCATAGAGTAGTAGTTTGACAAATACTGATCCAAATGTGGTAGAGTTCTTTTCTTCACCAAGAAGGCCAAGGCATGGTTGCAAGGTTTCCCGGTATGCTGCCACTCTAAGCAGGTGCATTCTCGCAGCTGGATGTTCACAACATCCCTTTTGCCACTCTTGGACATATCGACCACCTCACAGCTTTTGTTGGTTGACGGGAGAACCTTAAGATGAGCAAGTCCTCGGCTTCTCTTGTGCAGTTGCTATACAACTGGCGGTAGCATATGTCCTCTAAGTCTCCTACCGATCTCTCTCCTTATATTTAACAGCTTCATGATCATACCACGTATGATGTCCATCAAGATATGAACAGGACGCACTTTTATGTCCTTCACCCAGTTATTCAGGCATTCTGCAAGGTTGTTGTTTATGTAATCAACTTTGATGTCAGGGTTGAATTGATTTCTCTTCCATAGCTGCGAATGATGGATGGCTAAGTACTCTGGAAGTTCAGGGGCTTCGGCAAAAATCTTGCTCATGAAATAATCGCTGCTACTAGGTTTGTAAACTCTAGCAGCAGGAAACATGTAACGAAATACGCTGCCTGCGTAGTGTGAGTACAAGTTGAGCATCACATGGGCATGGAATTCTCTACCTTCAGCTCACGGGAACACCTCCTTCACTGCATTCGTCATCCCTTTGCATGCATCCATGGATATAGCCAATGGATCCATGTGGCCTATTGATCTCCTGAGCTGCCTCATAAACCAGACCCAGTTTTCCTCCGTTTCTGTTTCAGACAGCCCAAATGCCACTGGGAACATCCAGTTGTGACCATCAAGTGTTGTGGCATATGGCAGACATCCTTTCCATTTGCCAGTTAGGACAGTGCTGTCTACACTCAGATACAGCCTACAGCCGCCCTTGAATCCATCGATGCAAGGTTTAAGCGCCATGAAAAATCTTTTGAAATATATTTTACCACCTTCTGAATCGGTGTCAATCTCCACAACACTCCCCGGACACCTAGCTTGTACCTCCGCCTTGAAGTTGTACAGCATCCTAAAGCTATTGGTCCAGTCCCAGTGCAAGACCCCCAGAGCTTTCTCTTTACCTTTCCAAACCGTGTAATACGGAAGGACAACGTTGTATTTAGAACCGAGGCTAGTCTGAATATTCTTCGCGGTCTCCTTAGGGTTATCCTTTAGTATGTACATAGATTGCATAGACACCCACTCTGTATCAGCCATTGAGGATTTCACCTTGCTTCCTGTCGGACACATGTATGCAGGGCCCATTCTGTTCACCTGCAACACAGATTCATTTAAAAGATAAGCAGAGTCGACTAGTTGCCAGAAAGATATCGCACATCAATTGTAGTTATAGAGTGAAAAGAGAGAGAGAGAGTTCTAATGGTTTGCTGCATGCATTGCCCCAATACCCTAATTGCAGTCGACGCAGGTAAGGATCTTGCTGTGATCCTCGATGGACAATGTACCTCGGCCCGTCCATTCATCCACGTTAACTTGCAAACGGCCTCATACCTCTCGACAGAGTTCTTCAGTCGATAAACTTCGAACTCCCCCTTGATACAAAAATGCCGGAACGACATCTTGAACTCATGCATGCTCTTGAACTCGGTGCCGACCGAAATTATAGGATACTCGTGGTCATGTTTCATTTCTTCTACTTCAACACCCAAATCATCGACTAGAATACCAGCCTCATCGTTAAGTTCCTCGTCTATTTCGTCATCACTAGATTCTTGATCCTCTATAGTGCCTGCTTCTTCATCTGATTCTGAATCTTCGCCATCGTCTCTAATGCCTAGTACTGCACACATCATATTGACTCCCATGGGTGGGGCTGCACCATCGTCTCCACCCGGATGGACAAGAACATTGCCCCAGTCCACCTCACCGGCAACTCTGTTTTCTCCAAGACACTCGGTTGGTTCTGCTGCAACCACATGGGGTGGTCTTACATTTGCACGCATCCCAGGTACTTCAGTGGACAAACGGCAGTCAGAATCAATTTCATCTTGAGTGTACAGAACCCTCTTGATCTTCCTGTGTACATCCTCCTTCCTGATATAATCTTTCCTGATGGTATCAGTAGGGCTTGACATCCGCGTTCCATTCCCCATCGAACTAGGCCTTTTGCTGCCACTCTTGGGTGTAATCTCCTTACTGCCTCCCCTCACGGGTGTTGGCTCCAGGGTCCTGGCATTATTTCCTGACCTCTGCCGCGTGTTCTTCTTCGAATTAGCCCTTTTGCTGCTACTATTGGGCGTGTTCTCCTTCATGCAGGCATTATTGCCTAACCCCAGCGGCGTGTTCTGCTCCAAATTAGCCCTTTTGCTGCTACTATTGGGCATCTTCTCCTTCATGCTGGCATTATTACCTGACATCAGCGGTGTGTTCCGCTCTAAATTAGCCCTTTTGCTGCTACTATTGGGCGTGTTCTCCTTCGTGTTGGCATAATTCCCTGACAGTGGCGTGTTCTGCTCCAAATAGTATTTTTTCTGCTCCCACTGGGTGTGGTAGCCTCCGTGCTTGCCATCTTCGCCTCTTTGCTACCACTCCTGGGAGTGTTCACCACCGTGCTAGCCCTCTTAGCGTTTTTGCTGCTATTGTTCGGTGTGGCATTTTGACTGGATCTCAAGGGTGTACTCTGTGGCGTGGTGCCTTTTGTCGTGCGACTCTTGGGCGTCCTCTTCTCTGGCATGGTCTCCTTGGTGACGTTCTTCTTCGGGGTGCCCTTTCTGAGGATGCTCTTCCTGCTCCTCTTTATGATGCTCCTCTGTAAGACTCTCCTCTGTTCGAAGCCACCCTCAGTCGCACCAGCCCCAGTGATGCCATGGATCAGGTCATGCATGCCTTCTAAAAGTCCATCTCTATTGTCGAGTTCCAATTCCTCTCCAACCGTGAGCACTACCAAGTGGAAGTAAACTTCACCTCTATAATGTTTCCTTGTAAACGGTACAACTAAATCCTTGGTATCTTTCACTTCAATAGCCTTTTTGCTCCTGTAACCATAATATAACAAACGTGCTTCCTGGGAGGACCCCCACAGCACCTTCACACATAACGATGCCATCAGGTCAGATAACTCTACCACTTCAGGGTCGTATCTGCCAAGGATTACATCAAACTCGTCATAGAATTTTTCTGTGCCATCATCTAATTTTGCAGTATAATCCGCGACACCGATACGAACGATTACTTTGCCATCATCAGGTTCTTCGGGATAGAAACCTCCAAGAGGTTCGAGAGATGGAGCGGCACCATCAGACCCAGCCCCAATGCCACCGCCGCCATCACCAGTGTCATCGTTAGCCGGATCAACCTCGGTGGAAGTACCATGACCAGGAGCAAGGTGAGGGCCCTTAGCAGCGGGAGCTACATTACATGGTGGACAGGCAGGGCCCCTTCTAACGGCAGCCACAATAGGATCTGCTGCTGCCATGCCACCTCGACGATCAGGAGCAGTTCCCACAACAGAAGTGTTTCGAGTGCTAGGAGAGTCCAGACCATGAGCTGGCTTCAGACCAGCAGCTCGCTGAACCCGAGCACGGGTTCGAGGAGGAGAAAATGGTTTAGTCTTTGCAACAACAGTGGGGCAGCCTCCGGAAGCCTTAGTTTGCTCAACAGCGGCAGGGATTGGGTCAATAGCGTCCAGATCAACAACAACACGAGGATGACCAGTACCAGCAGATTCCAGAGCACGGGTTCGCACAACTTGAGGACGGTTTCGAGGAGGAGCAGCACACAAGGCGGCGGTCTTGGCAACAACAACGGGGCAGCCTCGGACGCCTTAGTTTGCTCAACAGCGGCATGGATTGGGTGAGCAGCTGCCACAACAACACGGGCACAGGGATGGAGACGACCAGTACTAGCAGATTCCAGAGCAGAGTTTTCCACAAACGGCAATACGGGGACTCCTACGAGGAGGTTGCCTGACAGAAGCATGTTGCGGACGAGGAACCACATTTTACTCAACAACAGCAGGGGTTCGAGTTAGACCTCCCTATCCAATAATAGCTGGGCGACTCCCAGTAGCAGGAGCTTCCTCATCCACTATGTTACACACCAGCATAACCACGTGAAGCCTAACATGATGTTTCATCAACCCAATTAGCTGACCGTCACACGCTACAGGAACCTTGAAGCCTCGGTCATCAACGAGGCTGAACCGTGTAGTCTGCTCTAGTCTCATTTCAGCAAGTTGACGCACAGCAACAACCAAACCAGGGATAGTGCATAACTGCACAGGCGCCACTTCCATCTTCATACTCTGAGCCTCTTTCCACGTGCTCCTCCCATGTACTAATTTAATGAGGTAGCCGCAGATGCTCACCAGAACCGTGTAGTTGGGTTCAGCGGAGATCCTAGTTGACAGAAAATTGGAGACAAAAGATAAGAATTGTTTATCAGCGTCGTGCTAGCAAACAATTCTATGTTCGATATATCTCTCTGTAATGCCAATAGCCAGCTAGCAGTTATAGGTAGTGCGAATAGAAAGAGAAGAGTAGCTCACCCGAAATTAGCCAGAAGTACTTCTTCCTCGGCAAATGGATATGCCATCCTCCGCGCTGCTCAGCTTGTCGGCGGTAGAGGCGGGCTAGATCGTCACAACGGCTGGCACGAAATTCGGCATTAGAGCTCGGTATCAGCGAGTAGGCGCAGCAACTTGGCGCTGGAAGTCAAATGCCCGACGAGATCATTCTAGTTGGAGAGGGGATTTCGACGCCGCCGGTGCTAGGGTTCATGCGAAAGGAGGGAGGGGGTGGATTTGTGAATTTGTTCAATGCACGATGCTCCTTTAGCATCTCGTTTTGCCTACGTGGTTGCCGTGTTGGCGCTCGCGTCACGGAAATATTACTGACATGAGGGTCCCGACCGTCTACTTCACGGGGCAGTTTCACGACATGTTTGGATTTGGTAGGGGTGAGACGAGTTTGCATCGAAATGGCCCCTCTCGGTAGTTGGCGGGCCAACTTTTCGAAACGCGATGATTTCAAGCAACTTAGGTACCGCCATGCGCTGGCCTGCCAACTTTGGTACCGCAGACGAACAAGCCCACTTGTAGAGCCCTTAGCCTCGAGAGAGAACTACTCCCTCCTCATCATGGGAGTCGACAACGGCAATGGAGATGGTGGTGGAGTCGATGGAGATGGATTCGGGGGCACTTCCCCATCCCGGCAGGGTGCCGGGACAGAGACTTCTATCCCCCGAATCTCCTCTTCGGTGGCGGCGGCGCTACGGAACTTTTAGTGGAAATCTGATCTTGTTCTTAGGGTTTTCGACCCGGGAGGAATATATAGGCGAAGGGGCAAGGTTGGTGGAGGCCTGAGGGGCCCACACCACCCCCTGGCGTGGCCTGGCCTGGCCCGTGCCACTAGGTGGTGTGGCCAGCCCCTGGCCCTCCTCCGTCTCTGCTTTGGACTTCGTCTTCATGTCGGAAAAAATAGGAGGTTTGGATTTCATTTCGTCCAATTCCGAAAATATGTCTTTTCTAGCTTTTCTGAAACCAAAAACAGCAGAAAACAGGCAACTGGCACTGCAGCATCTTGTCAATAGGTTAGTTCCAGAAAATGCATAAAAGTATCTCAAAATGTAGACAAAACATAAGATAGTTAATATAAAACAAGCATGGAACATCAAAAATTATAGATACGTTTACGATGTATCACTCCTCTTCTCGTCCGCCTCGCATCCTCAATCTGATGGCCAAACCGAGGTCGTCAACCGAAGCCTCGGGACACTTCTTTGCGTCTTGATCAAGAAAAATCTGAAGGATTGGGAGGAATGCATTCAACATGACGAGTTTGCCTACAATCGAGCCAAGCACTCCACAACAATGAAGAGCCCATTCATGATCTTCTATGGATTCGAGCCCCTCACCGTGCTTGATATCCTATCAATCCCTCTCCATGAGCGCACCAACATGGACGTCGACAAGCGCGCCCAGGACATGAAGAAACTACACAAAGACACAAGATCTACTATCGAGCAACAAGTGATTCGCCAAGCCTCAAGGCTAAATAAGACCAAGAAAGAGATGATCTTTGAAGAAGGTGACCTTGTGTGGATACACCTAAGTAAAGACCAGTTCCCCAAGGATCGTGACTACAATCTCAAGCCAAGGGGAGATGGTCCTTTCAAAGGCCTCAAGAGGATTAACAACAATGCCTATGTCATCGACATGTCGACATCAAAGTATCTCGTGAGAAAGACGTTCAATGTCAAGGACCTTTCACCATTTCATGGAGATGATCATGATGATAAGGATGACGAGTCGAGAATGACTCTTTCCCAAGGGGGGAATCTGATGCAGCCCGTCCCACAAACATCTCCACATCCTCATCGCCAAGCCCCCAAGTGGTCCTATGATGCGTGCCTGAGCATAGTTACTCCATGACAAGGTTAATTCGCTCCTATCTTTGTGTTACTTCGATACACCTCTGAATGGCCTGCTACCTCATGCCAATACGCTATGTATACTTAGGTATGAAGGCTCGACGCGTCGCCCATTGAGCCCGCGAGAAGAACCTACCAAGTCGCCTACTGGACCAGAGTCTCCGCCATGTACCGCCCGGAGTGTCCACCCCAGCCGGACTATCCCGCCAACATGCACCGGAGTGTCCGGCCTCAACCCGACCCAACCTGGCGCATCCCGCCTGTCGACCGAATTGGAAGCCATGCGAACTCCACCCGGAATGTCTAGCCCCACCGGAATGTCTGGCCTACGAACCCCGGAGTGTTCATCCTGACTAGAATGTCCGGCCCATATGCACCGGAGTGTCCGGCCTAAGTCATGGGCTTGCACACCATTCACTGGGCCTTGGGCCCATATACTCTCCAACTCGTCCAGAACTAACCTTTTTATTCCCAAACTACCACAGTTTAATTACTAGCCTATATATAGACCACCTCCTCCATATTGTAAAGCTAGACTTGGATAATTGAATTATAAGAAACCCTTGTGGATTTATCTAGTTACAATCTCATGCTCGTTTGAAAGGAGCACCAATTATCCCCCATACTCTTAAGCTTTACATAGTGCATTCAAGTTATACAAGGCCTTGGAGTTGGTGCCCTGATACATTGCAAATGTATCTATAATTTTTGATATTCCAAGCTTGGTTTTATCTACTTTCTTATGTTTTGTGCACACTTTGGAGTACTTTTCATATGATTTCTTGGACTAACCTATTAACAAGAGCCACAGTGCAAGCTGCCTGTTTTCTGCTGTTTTTGGTTCCAGTAAAGTCAGAAAATGAATATTCTCGAAATTGGACGGGACAAAAGCCAAAGTCATTATTTTATCGGGGGACACCTAGAGCCAGAATACGAGACGGAGAAGGGCTAGAGGGGGGCCACACCACCTGGCCGTGCGGCCAGGCTTGCCCCGCGCCAGGGGGTGGTGTGGCCAGCCCAGGCACCCCCTCGGCCTCTCCTTCCGCCTATATATTGCCTCTGATACGGAAACCCTAAGTACCCGATCAAAATTCCATGAAAGAGTATGTAGCCACCGTCATCTCCATCCTTAGATTGGGAGGGATCTGAAGCTCTTCCCGGCACCCTGCCGGAGAGGGGAATTCACCCTGGAGGCCTTCTTCATCATCATGCAAAGCTCCGGTGGGATGCGTGAGTAGTTCATCTCTAGACTATGGGTCCATGTAGTAGCTAGATGGCTGGTTCTCCTCCTTTGTGCTTTCATGTCTAGATCTTGTGACTCCATTCATGATCAAGATCATCTATTTGTAATTCTGCATGTTGTGTTTGCGGGGATGCGATGGATATTGAGATGCTATTTCAGATTGATTATTGATTCTATCATGTCTTTATTATTTGTGATCTTGCATGCTTTCGGTTGTTAGTATCTATCTTGGCCAAGTAGATGCTAGCAACTCCAAGAGTTAGTATTTATGCTCGATAATGGGTTCATGCCTCTGGTAATCTGGGGAAGTGACAGAAATCTCTAAGGTACTAGATGTGATGTTTCTACTAGGGAGAAAACAACAAACCTTTGTTCATAGAACAATCATATTGTTTACTTTACACGCAATTCGTAATGCAATTATCCGTTGCTTGCAACTTAATATTGGAGGGGGTTCGGATGATAGCCTGAAGGTGGATTATTAGTCATAGATGCAGTTGGATGGCGTTCTATATATAATGTTGTAATACCGAATCGAATTCCAAAGGAGTCAAGATGAGTAGTATATGCTTGTATGCTTTTTCGATGTTTGTCAATTGCCCCGCTATAATTTGTTCACCCAACATGTTATCTATCTTAAGGAGAGCCACCTCTAGTGAAATATGGACCCCTGTCCTTTCTTTTACATTCAATCTACAATCAACTATTTACTGCTTTGTGTTTACTTTCTGCAAACTATTACTTCCTTCCATTCGATACGTTTCATACTTTGTTTTGAGAAAAACCATTGAGATTGACAACCTCATCGCAAGTTGGGGATAGAGTTCGGTGGTTGTGTTGTGCAGGTCTCCGCGTTGCTGCTGGCACCGGTAGTGCGCCCTGCCAAAGTTCAACTAGCTTCACCTTTGGGGTGTTTCCTTGCTCCTATTGGACTGATAACCTTGGTTTCATAACTGAGGGAAACTTACTGCTATGCTCATCATACCTTCCTCTTGGGGTTCCCCAACGAGCTCGTTAATACACGCGCCAACAAGTATTTTTCTAGCACCGTTGCCGGGGAGTCAAGGACATCTTCTCAAGGGGAGTCCCTCATAACCAATCTCTTTACTTTGTTATTTTTGTTTTGCTTAGTTTACTTTTTTTGTTTGCTTGTTTCTTTATCTAAAACACAATAAAATTAGTTTTACAAGTTTGCTTTCTTTATTAAAAACACAAAAAATTTAAGTCTTTCTATAGTTGTTACCTCTTTCTTAGCTCACCATGTTGATCCCTAAATTCAGTTTGAAAGACCTTTCAATAGGTAGTGGCTCTATAATTGGAAAAGATAATATTGAAGAATTCTTTAATCATGTTAGTAAGCATGAGGATATTGAGGATAGATCCCTTGCAGAGCTTGATCCAAATTATGAGATTGCTGCAGCTTCTTTGTTAACCTTAACCCCTTAATGCAAGTAATATTTCTTAAACTTAAAGAAATTGAGGACCCTGAAAAGAGGGATTTTATTCTACAAACTTTGCTTAAGGAATTCTATGATGTTGCCAAGGAAGCTAGAAAAGTCTTTGAACAATTCAATATGCTAGGATCATGTGTAGATGTAGTTGGTACATGAGAAAATATGAGCAAAACTGAACTTAATGGTGAGAAAATTAAGATACCAACACCCTTTAAACTAGTAGCAATACATGAAGCCATAGAAAATAATCTTGATTGAATTGTTCCTGAAAACCCGTTTGATGAAAATAGTGAACCCAAGAGCATTGAGAGAGGATCCTCTAGAACTTATTTGGATGAGATACCTTGACTTGTTGAAGTTATTTCTGGTATTAATCTTAATGCTTCTTCATTTGAGAACACTTGATCCTTTTTCTTGCTTCTTATGCCTAACTTAAAGGCTAAAGAAAAGTACTTATTGGGAGATAACCCAAAAGTTTTAGATGAGTCTTGGAAGTTATTACTTCAGTAATAACCGCTCATTATCCTTTTTATTTTCTTTTTGTGCCAAGAGTAACCTCTAATGAGAGAGAAGTAATGATTGGGAAAGTTGTTGCCACGAAACAGATTTCAGTGCTTCGCCGTAAAAATTCGTGTAAAATATCTGTACATCCTTTGGAGGCGTGCATTTTTTTTCTGCCCTAGGTTGTTATCTAACTTTCTTTAGTTTAACACTTTTTGATTTGAGCAACAGAAGGTCTTCTAAAAAATTCATCTTTACCTGCTGGTCTGTTTTGACAGATTTCTGCCATTTTCTGCATTTGCTTCTTGTTGGTTCCTTTTTGAGTTCTTTTGGGGAATTGAGATTTTTGATGGAAGTTCTACAGTAGCTTGTGTTTTAATGGAAGTTTTATTGGTGTTAGAACTGAACCTAAAGACTTAATATCTTGAGTGCACTAATGTTGCTAATAAAGATTGTGTGAAGTTTTGTATGAAGGGAAAATTTCAGGTGTATGGAAGGAACGAGTAACGAGATGAAGAATGGACTAAAGCTCAAGCTTGGGGAGGCCACGCGTGCCACCCCAAGAAACATCCAAGAAGTACAAGCGTCAAAGCTTGGGGATGCCCAAGGCATCCCCCTCTTCATCAATAAAAATGCAAGGTTTCTTCCAAACACTTCATTTTTTATTGTTTCATGCACAGTTGTGTTGTCTTGGAGCGTCCATTTTTTTTTTTGTTTTGGTTTTTCGTTTGCTTTGTTTTCTTAGTTTGCTGAATAAATTGGTTGGACTCCCTCTTTCATACATTGGTTTTCAAATAGTTTGGCTTGGTTTGGAAAAGAGTAGGAAAGTTTATGCTTAAGTGGTCAAGAGAGCTTGTTTTTGACTGTGGCCTATGCTTTGTCATGCCATGCTTGATATTGTTTTGGCTTTATGCTTAGTATTCTTTGCTGTAGCATGACTTGTTATAAACAATTGAGATTGCTTAATGTGCCTTGGAAGAATCATGCGTTGTTTTAGCATATTAAAGCATAGTATTGTGGTATTCTCCTTTGATGCTTTATTTGGGTTGACTTGGCACATGCTCACACCATGTTATGACTATCCCAAGTCACCATAAGAATTTATGATCCTTTAGTTTCCAACTTGTTGTATCACTTTATGCTTTGATCAATTATGTTTTGTCGCTTTGCATGATTATGGCCATTATTACTCTGTTAGTTTATCACTCCCAGTCTTTTGCTAGCCTCCGCAACCAAGTATGAGTTCCACTCATGCATCCAACTCCATAAACCAAGTTATTCCAAAGAGTCCACCATACCTACCTACTAGCATATGCTATTCCAAGTATATTCATGTTTTTGTTTACCTTCCAAATTAAACTTGTTATGAGAAAACTAGTGATTAAAGCTCTCACGAACTTGATGGCACACTTTACTTTTCTTGCCCTTGATAAACTTGAACCATTGTGTCATCTATGTTGTATATGCTTGCACTTATTTGTTGGGAATTAGCAGAACCATGCGGTCATGGGGAACACTTTCAACATTGCACTGGTACTTTGAACCTAGTTGATATCATGCTCTTTTGTCTATGGATGTCATCGGTGTGAAATGAAAGGGGAGCTTGTAAGTCCATGGAGTTATGTATATGTGTTAGAGAAACGCCTAGGCCACTGGTCTAATCCATGCTGACATGGTGGAAACCTGCAGCGTAACCATAATGAGTTGTCTATGAAGCATTCTTCTTATAAAAAAAGTCCGATATTGAGAAAAAAGAGAAAAAGAAAAAAAATAGATTATGAAAAGAGGTAATAGAGAAAAAGCACCATATTCTCATGGTAAATAAGAAGATTGCTGAGATGCTTGTTGTCTGCTTGCCTTGTCATTTTGATATGGGGATTCTTCCGTATCATCGGGCAAGGGGTATCCCGTTGGCGGTTCTCTATGATACACATGTACTTACGATGACAAGAACTTACCAGTGACTAAACTTGAGTAGCATGAGGAGCGGCCCTCGTATTCAAGGGACATGAGATTTCTAACTTATACTTTGTCAAGCATATACACCATAGTTTGTTCACTTTAACCTTAATCACTTCAAGATGCTTATGATAGGGGCAATGAGAGCTAAAAGCTATTAAGTACCATAATTTTTGGAAGCTCTTTATGAGACTTGAATACCTACTTCCTTCTATGAAGGCCTTTCTTCCACTTATATATTGGGTCTCCACCTTCTATCTTTATGCACCTATTTTGAGAGCATAGTGGCCATTCTTAGTTCTATGTGCATTGTCCCAAGACATGTTGATTGATGCATACCTTGATATTGCTTGTTTTAAACTATTTGTATCTAGTCACTCTTATGAACTTTGAAGGTGTCCCATGCATTTATATTTTCTACTCTATGAGGGACAAGCTGAATACCACTATGCTATGTTTTCTTTATGTGAAACAAACAAACGTCTTGCAAAGCATTGTTATTCATGAATCCTTTGTTTGTGCCTTTTCAGGTTGCAACTTAGTTTCTTTGTCTTATTGCTAGAACCTTGTCTTTCATGTTATGATTGAAGTACTATGATCCCAGCTTTGAATGTTTTACAAATACTTTGATCAAGTTTATGATGGTGCATGTCACCTCAAAAATTATTCTTTGTTTTTATCACTTACCTACTCGAGGATGAGCGGGAGTTAAGCTTGGGGATGTTGATACATTGCAAATGTATCTATAATTTTTGATGTTCCATGCTTGGTTTTATCTACTTTCTTATGTTTTGTCCACACTTTGGAGTACTTTTCATATGATTTCTTGGACTAACCTATTAACAAGAGCCATAGTGCCAGCTGCCTGTTTTCTGCTGTTTTTGGTTCTAGGAAAGTTAGAAAATGAATATTCTCGGAATTGGACGGGACAAAAGCCAAAGTCATTATTTTACCGGGGGACACCTGGATCTAGAATACAAGACGGAGAAGGGCCAGAGGGCAGCCATACCACCTGGCCGCGCGGCCAGGCTTGACCTGCGCCAGGGGGTGGTGTGGCCAGCGCAGGCACCCCCTCGGCTTCTCCGTTCGCCTATGTATTGCCTCTAATACGGAAACCCTAAGTACCCGATCAAAATTCCACGAAAGAGTCTATAGCCGCCATCATCTCCATCCCTAGATCGGGAGGGATCTGAAGCTCTTCCCGGCACCCTGCCGGAGAGGGGAATTCACCCTGGAGGCCTTCTTCATCATCATGCAAGCCTCCGGTGTGATCATGAGTAGCTCATCTCTGGACTACGGGTCCATGTAGTAGCTAGATGGCTGGTTCTCCTCCTTTGGGCTTTCATGTCTAGATCTTGTGAGCTCTGTTCATGATCAAGATCATCTATTTGTAATTCTGCATGTTGTGTTTGCGGGGATCCGATGGATATTGAGATGCTATTTCAGATTGATTATTGATTCTATCATGTCTTTATTATTTGTGATCTTGCATGCTTTCGGTTGTTAGTATCTATCTTGGCCAAGTAGATGCTAGAAACTCCAAGAGTTAGTATTTATGCTTGATAATGGGTTCATGCCTCTGGTAATCTGGGGAAGTGACAGAAATCTCTAAGGTACTAGATGTGATGTTTCTAATAGGGAGAAAACAACAAACCTTTGTTCATAGAACAATCATATTGTTTACTTTACACACAATTCGTAATGCAATTATTCGTTGCTTGCAACTTAATATTGGAGGGGGTTCGGATGATAACCTGAAGGTGGATTATTAGTCATAGATGCAGTTGGATGGCGGTCTATATATAATGTTGTAATACCGAATCGAATCTCGAAGGAGTCAAGATGAGTAGTATATGCTTGTATGCTTTCTTGATGTTTGTCAATTGCCCTGCTGTAATTTGTTCACCCAACATGTTATCTATCTTAAGGAGAGCCACTTCTAGTGAACTATGGACCCTGGTCCTTTCTTTTACATTCAATCTACAATCAAGTATTTACTGCTTTGTGTTTACTTTCTTCAAACTATTACTTCCTTCCATTCGATACGTTTAATCCTTTGTTTTCAGCAAAACCGGTGAGATTGACAACCTCATGACAAGTTGGGGACAGAGTTCTGTGGTTGTGTTGTGCAGGTCTCCGCGTTGTTGCTGGCACCGGTAGTGCACCCTGCCAAAGTTCAGCTAGCTTCACCTTTGGGGTGTTTCCTTACTCCTACTGGATTCATAACCTTGGTTTCATAACTGAGGGAAACTTACTGTTGTGGTCATCATACCTTCCTCTTGGGGTTCCCCAACGAGCTCGTTAATACACGCGCCAGCATGTCCCTTCTCCAAGTAGTCAAGATCTCGCCAAGCCTCCCACTCGTCGTGTCGGTTAGAGAGAGAGAGAGAGAGACTGTTCTTCCCCGTCACCGATCCTAGGGAGTGTGGCCAGAGCATGAGCTATTGGCTTGTATCGTGTTTCGCGCGCGCGCGCGTGTGTGTGTGTGTATGTTTTCATCGAGTTATCCACGTGTGTGCTTATGTATTTCATCCTCTCCCTCACCCCCATTCGCCTTCATCTCGATTTCCATGGGAATTCATGAAATATCGGGCAACCCCAAGGGGTCACCCCTAACGTACTTCATCCTATGATAATTCTATGTTGACGACGAGGAGTACGAGAGCATAGGAGGAAGGCACAAGCGTACACAAACTCAAGACTGACAAGGTTGAATCATGGAAAATATGAAGAAAGAAGAAAGGAACTAAAACAACTATGTCAGTGCTATTCCCGCCACACCGAGGCACATACCTATCCACCTAGTCCCCAACCCGGTACACCGGCTCTATTTCGCGTTGGGCTATAAAGCATTCTAGTCCCTATCCTAGTACATCGACTCTATGCTGGGTAGGGCTACTAAAGCATTCTGGTCCCTAGCCTGGTACACCAGATCCTACGTTAACTCATCCAGTCCCTAACACAGTACATCGGATCCCATGCCCACAGGTCCAATCTGGACAAGATATGACATACTTGAAACCAAATGCCTCTGGCTGTGCAAGTGTAATAGCCATGTGCCCCTTGGACCTTGCAATATATATAGGCACATACCCCTTCATATGCTAGATAGGAATGATATGAGATAAGATAAAAATATGTTCTCCTCCTACCCTTCCCTTATGGAGAAGATCCCCAACTCGATACCAAAGCCTCTCTAGATTGAATCCATGATTTGTACAAAATCTCTTCAAGTACTTGATATCTCTATGGATTAGCTCTCTATTTCTACCTAGTCTTTGTCTTTGGATTCTACTTAGAGTAATCTCTTCCCCTCCCTAGACTCTATCAATGTCTTTCCAATCTTTTACAAGGGATTCTACCTTGTCTTTGTCTGGTGATTTTATTGAGTTGGTGGTTCAGGCCAACGAGAACAAACTTTGGAATTGTATTGGTTGTAGTGTGCATTTGTATCATGTTCTTCGCCGTTTTCATCTTGTTCTTAGTCTCCTCCTTCAAATCTCTCACGAATCCGTGAAGATCGGGCCAACTCCAAGGCTTGCCTTTTTTCTTTGATTGGAGTTGGTGACGTCTTGCCACCCTCTCGGTTGCTTTTTTACATGCTTTGTAAGAGGGTTTTCTCACCACCTTATCTCGGTTTCATTATTTTTGTGTTATTTATAAAGAGGAATAAAATCCTGTTTGGAGAAAGGAAACAAGGCCGATCCTGAGGTTTTGGGAGACCGGGGCGAAAGAAGAATCATGGGACTTAAAAATAGTCAATATTTGTAATATATAATAAAAGTTAATGCTATTCAACACCCGTGGTGCATTATACGTTATTTTGTGCCCAAGTTTTTCACATTCTTTCACTCAAAATTTATATCTAAAATAAAAATAATTATGTTCATATTGACCTATAGTAAAAAATATGAACTAAATTATTGATAAATATCTATGTGACTTAGTCATCTTGTATTTTTTCATTGTCATGCATACCTTTTAGATTTTTTTAACGGATAAGGCCCCGAAGGGCCAGGAGTTTTTCATTCCAATGGTGTGTGTACAAGTACAAGGAGGCGCAGAAAGAAAACTGAAAATACAACGAGACCCTTCACTTTGACACACAACATCCTAAAAAAGATTTCCAAAACTCAATCGAATCCTTGCAGACCGCCAGCGACGAGCAGCTCCGAGGCGGCGCCACCCCTGCACCAACCGGGGACGAAACCACTTGGTTGCCCGCGGAGCTTCAGTGCTGCTACGAGGCTGCGGAAGATCCTCTCACAGAGGAAGAAAATGCTCGAGCAAATGATGAAGTCGAGCGCGGTGTGGCCACTTTCCTGGCCATAGATAGCGGCGGCGACAAGAGGTCATCGCTTGGAAGAAACCGCAGGGACCCAAAACTCCGGAAGCTCCCAGAGGCCCAAACGAAGCCTCCCAGTGTTGGGCCACGCAGAGAAAATCAAAACTTTTTCCTACGCGGTGAACCCAAGATCTAGCTGAGGTAGTAGGCCACGAGAATTACCACTAGACACGTGGTTGCGGGATCGATGAAGCACGTCGCTTGATGGAGTGCAGTCCTCACGATCCGTTCATGTTCCACGCCTCACGATCCGTTCCGGTTCCACGATCGTCGAAGTGCTAAACGTACAACACCTCCGCCAGTATCCACACGTACGAGGAGGAGCGCCGGCGATGGAGTGCTAGGTCCGATACGGCGGCGACATGACGGACTGGGGCTAGGGTTTCCAACACATGGAGTGACCTAACCTTGTGCTCTAAGCACCTACGCCCCAGCTTATATAAGGAGTGAAAGTGGGCTCCACTCACTTGTGGCCCATTCACTAAAATGCCTATATTAGCCACTACAAGTCCCACTTGCTGACTAAGTCCATGTCTCTATTTGGGTCCAACCCAAGTAGATTTCCTGTTTGGGTCTAACCCAAACTTCCTCCCGCTCTTAAGTGTGTGACCCGACAGGCTCATGGTGACCCGGAAACGATCCAAGTCTCACTCGTGACCGATCAGTTGGTAGCGGCTCCTAGCAGAACGTGCCAACTCCCAAGTACCAAAGAGTCATGACGACATGCCTTTCAATGTGACTTCCGTCTAAGTCCCTTTTGCCTCACGATATACCTTTTCGGACTATAGGCGAATGATCGTCATCCGTTAAATAGTTCGACTCTCTTTCTCGATCCGAGATAAGTGATTCATCCGACTAACTCTTAGTCGGTTGCCTCGGTTAACACTTAACCGAGTCACGCATGGCCATGCTTTCTGAATCATATCTTCCGAGAGGGCCCAGAGAATATCTCTCCATACGGAGGGGCAAAATCCCATCTTTGTTATTCACATCACGTAGCTTGATTCTCAGTTGACCCGAACTCTGCCTTTATAACTGCCCAGTGACGGAACAACGTTTGACGGAACCTAAGTCGGTGATCCTCAACTCGGATTGTGCAATAACCTCAGGTCTAAGGATTACATTGATTGAGATATGCAAATGACAACTTGTTCGTTGCATCTCAATATGGGTCTGTCCGACTCGCTAAACTCTTTAGACGAATCCATGTAAGTCGGAATAGCATCTCCATGCCCATGACAAGTGGAACCTAGTCATCTGCCGACTTTCACATTGGTCTAAGTTGTGTGTCCAGCACAACCTCAATGACCAAGGACAATTAGTATGAACATCATGAATATATATAGTTCCACAATCAAATCACATATTCGATGATACATATCAGCAGTTCATACATGTACCATAAGCTATGAATACATTGGGAATAACATCATACATGATTGCCTCTAGGGCATATTCATATAGGATTTAAGCATCGCTACGGGTGAGAAAGTCTCATCATAGTCAACTCCTTGAACTTGCCGGAACCCCTTCGCGACAAGTCGTGCCTTATAGATAGAAACATTTCCATCCATATCAGTTTTCCTCTTAAAGACCCATTTGCACTCGACGGGTCTTGCACCGTCTGGCAGATCAACCAAGTTCCAAACTTAATTTTCATCCATGGACTTTAACTCGGATCTCATGGCTCCAAGCCATGACTCAGAATCAGAACCCACCATCGCTTCCGAATAAGTTGCCGGCTCATCACTGTCTAACAGTAACACATCATGAACACTTCGCAATCTGGCCGATCTTCATAGTGTCGATGCTGTTTCCGGCTCAGGTACCACGACCGGCTCAACCTCCAAGGCTTTTGCCGACTCGCTATTGGTCGGTACCTCTCGAATTTCCTCGAGTTGCACCGTGCTCCCACTGACTCCCCGACTGAGAAACTCTTTCTCAAGGAAGACACCGTTCCGAGCGACAAACACTTTGCCCTCTTCTCGGTTGTAGAAGTAGTAACCCAAGGTTTCCCTCGGATATCCTACGAAAATGCACTTATCCGACTTAGCTATAAGCTTGTCCGACTGAAGTCGCTTTGCAAAAGCTTCACAACCCCAAATCTTAAGAAAAGATAAACTCGGCTTCTTGCTAGTCCACATCTCATGCGGTGTCTTCTCTACCAACTTTGACGGTACTCTGTTTAGTGTGAACGCTGTAGTTTCTAGACAATAACCCCAAAATGATAAAGGCAGATCTGTCCGACTCATCATTGATAGTACCATGTCCAACAAGGTCTGATTCCTCCTTTCCGATACACCGTTTCTCTGCGGCGTTCCTGGAGGAGTGAGCTAGGGAACTATTCCACAACTCTTCAGATGGCCATCAAACTCATGGCTCATGTACTCGCCTCCTCGGTCCGACCGAAGAAACTTTATTTTCTTGCCAAGTTGATTTTGTACCTCATTCTAGAATTCCTTGAACTTTTCAAAGGCATCCGATTTATGTTTCATCAAGTAGATATATCCATACCTACTCAAATCATCAGTGGATGTAATGAAGTACTCATAATCACCTCTGGCCGTTGTGCTCATCGGGCCCCATACATCACTATGTACTAGTCCCAATAAGTCGGACGCCCTTTCACAACTCTTTGCAAAAGGTGTCTTGGTCATCTTGCCGAGAAGGCAGGATTCGCATGTCTCGAACAACTCTAAGTCGAACGAAGTTAGGAGTCCATCATCATGGAGCCTCTTCATGCATTCCAACTTATATGACCAAGCCGACAATGCCAAAAGTAAGTCATATTTATATCATTTGGCTTTAACCTTTTCACATTTATGTTAAAGACAGATTCACCCTCAAGATTCAAAATAAATAACCCGTCCTGGACGGGTGCAATGCCGTGCAACATATCATTCAAATATAAAGAACAACCATTATTCTTAATATTTGACTCATAGCCTTGTCTCATCAAACATGAGGCAGAAATAATGTTTCGACTAAGCACTTGAACATAATAACAATTATTCAGCTCCATTAAGAATCCGGAAGGTAAATGAAGTTGCATCGTGCTAACTTCCAACGCAGCAACTCTTTCTTTGTTGCCGACCTGAATGTCAGCCTCGCCTCTTGCCACGCTCCTAGTTCTTACCAGTCCCTACAACGAGTTGCATATGTGAATGACTGATCCGATATCATATACCCAAGAACTACCAGGTGCATCAGCAAGATAAATGTCTATAACATTGCAAAAAAGCGTACCTAAGCCGGAAGTCACACCTCCGCTCTTGGCTTTGTCAGCCAGATACTTGCTGCAATTCCTCTTCCAGTGGCCATCTGACTTGCAGTAAAAGCAAGTGGATCCGGCTGCAGGAGATGGCTTAGTCCCTGAGGAAGCGCTTTGGACTGGGTCCTCAGCCTTACCTCCCGACTTTGCCTTCTTCTTCTTAGTCTAAGAACTCTTCTTGAACTTAGCCTTATTCTGTACCATCAACACTTGACTGGCACCTTTCTTGAGATCCGCCTCAGCCTACTTGAGCATCCCATGTAATTCAGTGAGCTTCTTATCCATACCATGCATGTGGTAGTTCCATACGAACTTACCATACACACTAGGAAGAGAGTTCAGAATTATGTCCGTAGCGAACTCTTCGCTAATGGGGTAGCCAAGCCTTTCCAGAGACTGCACGTAACCAACCATCTTGATCACATGCGGACTCAGTGGATCGCCATCCTTAAGCTTGCAGCTCAACAAAGCCTGAGAGACTTGATACCTCTCAGTCTTTGCTTGAGCCTGGAACATACTTTTGAGGCTTTCGATCATATCGTAGGCCTCAACATTCTCGAACTGCTGCTGCAAGTCTGGTTCCATGTGAGCAAGCATAAGACAGCTGATCTCCGTGGATTCATCACAAATCCGACGGTAGGCGTTGGTGGCCGCGACAGTCGCATTCTCATCCGGCTCAGCTGGAAGTGGGTTGTTTAGGACATGGTACCTTTTTTCTTGTTTGAGAACAATTCTCAGATTACGATACCAGTTGGTGAAATTAGTTCCATTCAGCTTATCTTTCTCGAAGATGGTTCTCAAAGCAAAACTGGAAATCTGAGGAAGACTGCTAGGTGCCATTGATCTACAACAGAAAATATGCAAAACACTTAAGACATGTATCCATAAAAGAGCAAGCATATTAAACACTTTAATACTTATGCTCCCACTAGAACCAACACCCCTGCGATGGTTACTTAGTGATCCAGGACCCTAAATAAGCAAGCCGACTAGTGAGCTTTAGCATCACCGCTAGCCGTCAAGTGATCTAAGTAGAAAACTCCTTGTCAATCGTATCTCATACGACTCCTGTTGGATGGGTGGCATC
Source organism: Avena eriantha (assembly GCA_910589775.1). Classification (NCBI taxonomy): domain Eukaryota; kingdom Viridiplantae; phylum Streptophyta; class Magnoliopsida; order Poales; family Poaceae; genus Avena; species Avena eriantha. The sequence goes on from CAJUXJ010000960.1 coordinate 30,028, forward strand.
ACATGCCCCGTCTCCCATCTGACTTTTCCCCAAGTCCCACAACTGTTGTGATAGACCCGTCTAGATTACTGAGTGCTTCCGCTATAAGAGTCCGACTCGAACCCACCTAGTCGGAAAGAATTGATAGTACCTCAATTTTATGAGCCCACTACCAAAAATGTCCGACTTGTGATGGTGCAGCACTAGCAGGGAAACCGACTAGACCTTCTTTGAGGGATTACTTTCTACCAACTACCTAATAGAGGTAAAACAGAGACATAACAATAACACAAAATAAAGCAATTATAATGTGAAATGGTATGGCTCTCTTCATGGCGATCTTCATCTCCACAAAGCTTGTAATTCAACTAGTGTCAACTCTTGTCACGTGCCGCCTTACACCATGTAGCCGACTTGTACATCGACTTGCATGCCATCCGGGTTCTCCAAACAGCTACACTAGCTTATAAAATAATTTACATAGAGAATCCGACACACAGGTCGTTATACAATAAAGTGACAGCACCTAGGCTCCAGCCGGCTGATAAAAACCGTGATACGCAGATCACGTATGGATTACACACATCACATGCACATAAGCCATACCATTCACAACATCATCCTGCAAAAACAAGTTATGCATAGATACGATATCTACCGGCGTTGTGAAAACTCGCAACGACATCTAAGGCGCTACGACAGGGCGAAGCCAGCGGTCCGATCCGGATTATGGACATGGATTTCATCATCGGATACAACAATTTTACCCAAATCCGATTCGGATTCCGATTCGACCAAAATCTTTGATCTTCGATCACCGCATCTGGGTTTACGTGTTACAGTCTACCCCGATGGCGGAAGCCGACCGGTAGGGTTATGTTGTTCCGCGACCTTAGCAGTTAGATCATGGAAACCAGATCATCCATTCCCCGAGTACAGTTGATCCAATCAACTTTGTACAAAACCGATCTATCTCATAGATCGACCACCAAAACTGCAATTAGATCCAATCTAACGCCAACCGCATATCACATATGCACGATCTCGAGCCTAAAACCAGAAGTTAACGCTCTGATACCACTGTTGGGCCACGCAGAGAAAAACAAAACTTTTTCCTACGCGGTGAACCCAAGATCTAGCTGAGGTAGTATGCCACGAGAATTACCACTAGACGCACGGTTGCGGAATCGATGAAGCACGTCACTTGATGCAGTGCAGTCCTCACGATCCGTTCCTGTTCCATGCCTCACGATCCGTTCCGGTTCCACGATCGTCAAAGTGCTGAACGTACAACACCTCCACCAGTATCCACACGTACGAGGAGGAGCGCCGCCGATGGACTGCTAGGTCCGGTACGGCGGTGACATGACGGACTGGGGCTAGGGTTTCCAACACATGGAGTGACCTAACCTTGTGCTCTAAGCACCTGCGCCCTAGCTTATATAGGGAGTGAAAGTGGGCTCCACTCACTTGTGGCCCATTCACTAAAAGGCCTATATTAGCCATTGCAAGTCCCACTTGCTGACTAAGTCCATGTCTCTATTTGGGTCTAACCCAAATAGATTTCTTGTTTGGGTCTAACCCAAACTTGCTCCCGCTCTTAAGTGTGTGACCCGACAAGCTCATGGTGACCCGGACACGATCCGAGTCTCACTCATGACCGATCAGTTGGTAGCGGCTCCTAGCAGAACGTGCCAACTCCCAAGTACCAAAGAGTCATGACGACATGCCTTTCAATGTGACTTCCGTCTAAGTCCCTTTTGCCTCGCGATAAACCTTGTTGGACTATAGGCGAATGATCGTCATTCCTTAAATAGTCCGACTCTCTTTCTCGATCCGAGATAAGTGATTCATCCAACTAACTCTTAGTCGGTTGCCTCGGTTAACACTTAACTGAGTCACGCATGGCCATGCTTTCCGAATCATATCTTACGAGAGGGCCTAGAGAATATCTCTCCAGATGGAGGGGCACAATCCCATCTTGGTTATTCACATCACGCAGCTTGATTCTCAGGCGACCCGAACTCTGCCTTTATAACTGCCCAGTGATGGAACAACGTTTGACGGAACCTAAGTCGGTGATCCTCAACTCGGATTGTGCAATAACCTCAAGTCTAAGGATTACATTGATTGAGATATGCAAATGACGACTTGTTCATTGCATCTCAATATGGGTCTGTCCGACTCGCTAAACTCTTTAGACGAATCCATGTAAGTCGGAATAGCATCTCCATGCCCATGACAAGTGGAACCTAGTCAGCTGCCGACTTTCACATTGGTCTAAGTTGTGTGTCCAGCACAACCCTTAATGACCAAGGACAATTAGTATGAACAACATGAATATATAGTTTCACAATCAAATCACATATTCGATGATACATATCAGCAGTTCATACATGGACCATAAGCTTATGAATACATTGGGAATAACATCATACATGATTGCCTCTAGGGCATATTCCCAACACCCAGACCATACACATTCTTCATCACCCATCAAGCTCGAACCGCCCTCCCCCATGCCACCACGGCCGACCGGAAGAAGAACAGTTGACGAGGCAGACGAATCCGGCCACCGCTCGGCACCACGCCCACGTGCCAGAACAGAGACACTCCCACCTCCACCAGATCTGCACATCCCCAGACGCATCATCTCCAGCCCCCGCCACCACGACCGGCTAGAGGGAGATGATGAAGAACTGGGGCAGACAAGACAGGGCGGCAGCACACGACCTTGATGTTATTCAATGGCATGGTCGCCGACGGCGCCGCACCTATATACAACCAGAGGATCCTAGGCGCAGCAAGTCCAAACCCTAGAGCCCAGATCCAGCCGGCATAATCTGAAGCTCCACACCCGGGCAAGCAGCCCACTACCAGCAAGCAAACCAAAAGAAGAAACCTAACTACTCTACATCTACCTACTCTACCGCTGCCGACATCGCCCCTCCACCATCCCTCTCCGGTAACACCGGCGAGAGAGGCTTCAGTTTGGGCCAGGGCAGCACGCGCTTTCTCTTGGAACTGTAGCAGGGAGAGAAGGGAGGGGAAAGAATCCTCCTATGGTGTTGGTCATAACTTTTAGATGAAATGACTATTTGATACCACTGCGAGAGAAGTGTTACCGAGACCAAAAATTTGTGATGGCGAGACTTGTGGATGATGTACACAAACTATCGATATTTTAATTCATGATGATGCACTTTATCTTCTTATCGGTGTCATGTATATAGAAATAATGTTTATGTGTTGAATAATCTTTCAATATTCCTAATATTAGCACCGGGATTTTTGGTTGCTGCGACGCCGTGCGGGCATGCGCTTGAATGGTTTCAGCGGAGCGGGCAGGAACGCCACCGGTAGATGGTAGATACTGAGAAAGCGCCCATTTCTCAACGCCTGTAGTATTGAGCTGTTACCGGGGTGTATAATGCCCACACCCTAGTAACTATATCGGGGGCGTTTGCCGCAGCAACGCCCCCGGTATGCTAGTTACTAGGGGCATGGGCATTTTATGTCTCGAGTAAATAGTGATCAGCAGTGCCATATTAGCGACGTCTAGAGTCAATACCCGCGGTCGACTTTTCTAAGCACCGCTAGTAAGAATATCCCTACTAGTGAAAGTTTCGGTGAGAATCGCCCGCATCTTCACCTGCCACGAGGAAAACCTCGTGGTGTAGTCCAACTGTGATAGATCAAGCTTTAATGATGACATGTCGCAAACCCTAGATTAGAACTCAGGGCTCTGACACCACTTGTTATAAATACGACAAGCAAATAACAAAGAACAAAAAATATCATTGCAGGTGGACACATGATTTAACGTGCAAAACCTCTTCAACAAAGAGAGTGAAAAACCACCAGCCAACGAAACTGCACTATATCGGGAGTGTTACACAACGTCGGGAATTATCTCAGATGCAACTTATCCTAACCGAGGGATTACAAAAGGTATATATGATGGTGGAAATCTAGGTCTTCAATGATCCATACTAAGTCTAATGGAGAAAACATAGGTCTTCCTCTTCGGCCCAAGTTTACCCGCGACGGGTCTCGGCCCGCTTGTCAGAAGTTGGCCTCCTTGATGAATTTGGATCAAACTTCAAAAAAATCTACTCCCACCGTCCCAAAATAAGTGACATGGTTTGTCTAAATTCATACGGATCTAAATACTAAAATATGTCTAGATACATGTAGATCTAGATAAACTCAAGTCACTTGTTTTGGGATGAGTCAGGAGAATTTTATTGAGGTTCTTGTGATCTTGTGGGCGACCCGGTGGGCAATGCGGAAGTTGATATATGAAGGGTAGTGTCAGTCTCCGCTCTCTATACATGCTTTCATTAGGCACTATCTAGCTAATTTAGTGGGTGTGAGGAGGAATGATCAGATGCACCAGGCCCAACCGAGAGTCCCACATGCGATCATGGCGTGGACACCACCTCCGTCGGGAGTGTTTAAAATGCATGCTGATGGAGCTATTGCGAAGGTGCGGAATCGTGGATCTGTTGGGGTCACACGCCGAAATGATCATGGGATCTTCCAGGGTCCCTCGGCAGTGGTCTTTGAGGTCATCTTAAACCCAGAGGTTTTGGAGGCGCAAGCTTGTGCGGAGGCGCTGAAAGTTGTAGAAGATTTGTAGGTGCGTTAAGTTTCCTTCGTCTTAGACTGCCTAAATGTCATTAAAGCAATCAATGGTGAACCATCCATGGGCGAGCATTGTATGATACTGAAGGAGATCAACTTGGAGAAGCTTGAATTTCGTCCGGCTGCTTTCAGCCACGGGCGACGAGAAGCAAAGAAGGAGGCGCATAATATAGCAGGCCTGGCTACTTCTCCAGATATAGGTAGATATTTGTGGTTTCTTACTCCCCCTACTGATCTAAATATCCCTGTGAACATTATGGTTGATAATTAATAAAGGCGAGTACTACGCGTCCCCCGGGGGATCGGAAGCCCCGATCCCCCACCCCCGGACCGTCCGAGTTAGCATGTACTGATCGTTAGATTAAAACGTCAGGAAGAACAGAAAACCGCTCCGTGCTCCTACATCCTTCTCCTGCATCCTAGCTCGTCAATTCCTGGCGGCCGCGCAAGGTGCCAGCGCTGCGCGCTCTCTCTCCCCCAACCCGTATATGCCGGAGTCGCTGCTCCGTTGGCCGAAGAACCCCGTCACGGCGTCGCCGGAGAACCCCCATCATGTCGTCGCCGGTGCAACAGTCGTCCTCGCGTTGTGCATCCCTCCTCGCCGTTCTGCCTACCCCCCATCGATGCAGCCTGGCGTTGCTCCTCCGCCAGCCACGCGAGGGCCACGGACGTCGCCGGAGAATCCGGCATGGCATCGTTGATGCAGTAGCAGCATGGTAGGTGTAGCAGCGCCGCCATACTCGGGTAGCAGAGCCGCCGTGCCGTTGTAGCAGTGCCGCCATACTCGGGTAGCAGACCGCCGTGCCGTTGTAGCAGAGCCGCCATACTTGGGTAGCAAAGTCGCCGTGCCGTTGTAGCAGAGCCGCCATACTCGGGTAGCAGAGCCGCCGTGCCGTTGTAGCAGAGCCGCTCGGCTCTGGTAGCAGCGCCGCCCTGCCCCATTGTAGCAGAGTCGCCCTGCCGTTATAGCATAGCCACCATGCTCCGGTAGCAGAGTCGCCGTGCCGTAGCAGCGCCGCCCTACCCCATTGTAGCAGAGCCTCCATACCATTTGTAGCGGTGCCGCCATACCCGTGTAGCAGAGCCACCCCGGCTCTAGTAGCAGTGCCGCACAGCTCTCGTAGCAGCAACCGCCTGTAGCAGCGCCGCCATTGCTTCCGCGTGTAGCAGCAGTCGCGCCGCCTATAGCAGGGAGCGCCAATGCGTGTAGCAGAAGCCGCTGCCGCCTATAGCAGCAGACGCCACACCTGTAATAGCAGGCATCGTCGCCGTGTGTAGCAGGAGCCGCCGCCGCCCTGCAGCACGCGTGCGGCGGATTTGACGGGCGTTCGAAGAGGGAGCAATTGATTAGGGCAGCTTGGCGGGCGCGTGGTGGGGGAGGAGCAGGGCGGCGAGCCGATGAAGGAGCTAGGGCAGAGCGCAGGGAAAGGAGGGCGCGCCGCCATAGATTTTGGTCGGAGTGCCATGGATTTTGATTTGGGACGAGCGGAAGGGAGCCTCAGTCGTCGTGCGTGGGGATAAGATGTTGGTGGTGGACCCCTACAGCTGTCCATGTCACGCACTAACCAGAGACACGCGTCAGCCCGAGGAGCCGGGGGACGCGAGACGCACGAACCGTATCATTTTCCATTAAATAAAGCTTCGGTCGTTCCGTAAAAAAAGAAGAGTTCTTCCTCCTCCGCTGCTAGTTGGGAATTCGGCCTAGAACTGGGTGCCATTTTGGCCTGCAAAACACAATAACAGAACAGCTAGCTCTTGTCGTGTTTTCCATTTTTTGGCATGATGATAAAAGCCCCGTGCATTGATTGGTGGATCTCCTACCCATGTCTCCCTCGCTTCTTCCTTCCCGTGTCCAGCTAACCAGCTGTCGTTGGAAAAACTAGTCATGAAGAGTAAAAAAAGAATACATCCAACGCATGGCCAAGTACTCCCTCTGTTCAGAGTAAATAACTTGTATTTGTCTAAATTCACATCTAGTACATACATGCGAATAGACAAATTCAAATAACTTATTTCTGGACAAAGGGAGTACATGAAAATCAAAACTACTACTCTATCTCAAAATAGATATCACAAATTTGTCAATTTGAATGTATTTATATACTAAATAGAGTCTAGATGCATCCAAATTTAGACAAACTTCCAACATCTATTTTGAGACGGAGGGAGTACATTCACCCTCCGTTGGTGCTACTTTGCATAATACTTCAATGCAAGCTCAAAATCTTCCCACTCCACATGCGACTAATTTGGGATATAGAAAAATAGGGCGATTGTTACATCCAGAAAATGAAGCAACGATAAGAAGTGTAGTTGCTGTAGCAAAATTTTGACCAAAGTGCACAATATACACTGCTTGTTGTAGTACAAAAATGGATGTTTTCAGCAGTTTCATATGAACTATGTACATGCACACAAAAATAGTTCCGAACGAAGGGCTTGACTAGAACAGATGTGCAGAATATAGTGTTGCATAGGAGATTGTTTATAATGTGCAGAAGCTGATGTTTCAGTAGTTAGAACTATGAGAGTGATTTTTCCTTTGAAGTAGACTCCCATACATGAAAACTGCATTGCCAGTAGTACTATATTACATGCTTTCCTGTATCAAAACAATATGAGCAAAGAAAAAGAAACATCAGTGCATTGTGCTGGATGTATTATGCAGTAAGATGATAGATGCACTAGTAGATTTCAGTGAACAGAAACAACAGAGCTTATAAAGTCGAACGAGGAAAGGATCTTTATCTTTTGGAAATTACATCCAGCTTTGTGTCGAGAGAACTTAAGCGAAAAGAAGAGCAATCAAGCCTAAAACATCTGTAACTTTTCTAATGTTCTACTTACAGTGCAGGCATGACTCTAAATTGCCCATCAAACCCATTTGGTTGTAATTATCCTACTGTGGATGATCCGATTGTGCAAGATGGAACACATGGGAAAAATAAAGAGCACAATGCCGCAACCGTTGTTGAGAGTGGGTTCCAAGATCGCAATGGTACAAATTATATTTGCTCAGATTCATACATACTACACAACGACAAAATAGGTTTGTCTGAATTTGTAATGGTGATAAATTGTCCATCAGAAAGTTTCATCCCTAGTTTGGGAATCTTATATCATAGACATGATAGAGACTGGAAGTTACATATTTGGTGTATTACACCTAGTAATAAAATTGTCCATATAGAAGTTACGTCCCAAGTTTGAAAAATATTCTAGATGTAATATAGACTGGAAGTTACATATCTGGTGTAGTAGGCCTAGTGATAAATTGTCCATATGAAAGTTATGTACCCGGTTTGAATCTGGTGTATTACATTTAGTGATAAAATATCCATATAAAAGTTAAAGCTATATACAAAAAGTTACAGGCGATATGCAAATAGTTATAGCCAAAGTTACAACCAATGATACAGTGAAAAAGTTACAGCCTAGATGCAATAAGTTACAACCATATGAAAGTTACAAGTTATATACAAAAAGTTACAGCTTAGATGCAATAAGTTACATGCTATGATACAACAGGTATAAGATAGGTCCATAATAAACAAAAAAATTACATGCTAGATACAGTTCATATGCAAAAAAAGTTATAGAAGTACATAAGGTCCCTATGCAAAAAATTGCATGCTAGATATAGTCCATATTCATAAAAACGACATGGTAGATATGAAAAAAAAGTTACATATACGGTTTGAACCCACTTCATTTAAATTGCCAAACAAAAACAGTCTGAACCATGCATGTAATTACATCCTATAGATGATTCTGAACTAATTTTAACATGGTAGTTACATTCTATACACACGAAACATCAACCCCCCCCCCCCCCCCAACTGTAATTTTTTTGAACATAGGCATGTAACCGTGGCTTACAAAAGAAGCTAATTCGATAGGGATTCAATCGATAGTTAGGCATATAACTGTGGCTTACAAAAGAAGCTAATTCAATAGGGATTCAATCGATAGTTAGGCATGTAACTGTGGCTTACGAAGAAGCTAATTCAATAGGGATTCAATGGATCTACAAATCACGAGCAACCTAGCATGTACCATAATCAGGGGATACACATGAAACTTTCACAACTTCATGGGATGGAGATTTTACCTACCGTGCTACATGAGCAACTAGGGACCTATACATGGCACTGCACAACTACAGATAACGACACAACTATGATATCATCGGCACAACTGCCAGTGGTCGTAAAAATAGAAACGAGGTGGGATGGAAATTGGGTACTAACCTCTCGAAATCGAGACGAGTAGGCCAACAGCTAGAACGAAGGACCTCGCCAACGTTGCTCTCCAATGTAATCTGCTCTCAGCCTGGCCCCAACGACCGCAACGCCCCTGCGGGAACGGTGGGGATGCCCCTAATCCACGATGTTGATGCAGCACCGCCGCTCCCAGAACACGGACGCGAGCCAACGCCGCCGTCGCTCGCCGCGTCTTCCGACGGACCGCTCGCCGGCGACGAGAGGGATCGAGAGGAAGCGCGGCAGATCAAATCGCAAGCGCTGGTATGCGGCGTCGATGCAGCACTGCCGCTCATGGAACACGTACGCGAACCACCGCCACGCTCACTGCGTATTCCTCTGGACTGCTTGCCGGCGAAGAGAGAGAGATCGAGAGGAGGCGTGGCTGAGCAGATTGCAAGCAGCGGCGCGGGCGAGACAGCGGCCTGAATGGGGAATTTTGGACCGGCCAGGCACAACTAGCGATCTGAACTGTCGGCCTGATTTTGTCTGCTAGCACCGCTTCGGTTGGAACAGACAGACCACACGATGTACATCCGACAGACGCGAGGGGTGGACACTTTTCTGGACAAGATCAAGCGCGCGCAGGAATTAGATTTTATCTCCTATATTGGTCTGTTGCAAAATGAAAGTAATATTGAAACATAGTAATTTTCAGTTTAACATGTCAATGGTAAAACTGATTCTGGCATGCTCTGTTTTATTCTATGGAAATGGGAATATTTATCCTCCATGGCCGACATGCATGCATGCATGCATACCGGGTCCGTCGACGCAACCAAACTAGTCTAGCAAGTGAGGTGGGTCCCTGGGTCGACGCCGAACTGGCGGCAGTAGGCCTTGTAGTAGCCTATCCGCGCGATCACCTCTGCAACGTTTCTGCCGTCGCATTCTCGGTAGCCATTGATGGCCCTGGTCGTGGCGCCGAAGCCCTGCGGCAACACCCTGTGGACATAGGTCATCCAGTACCACAGCGCCGATTTGAACGACACGAGCGGGTCCTGCGCCACAATCCCCGGGTTCCTCAGCCCGTCGAAGCCGATGTCCCTCCCCGCCGGCCCGTAGTTGTAGTTCCACGAGATCTGCAGCGGCCCGCGCCCATAGTAGCCCTGCCCAGGGGAGCACGGCCACCTGCTGCTCGGGTCGCAGTAGTTGCTGCTCGCCCCGTCGACCTCCTCGATGTAGCAGAAAACTGCATATATATATTCGGAAAGTTACATTTTGCATTGCTCCATTCGATCATGGCATCATGGCAAGCAGGCAAAACTTACATCCGGTCTCGTGAGTAACGTGGGCGAAGAAGGCGGCGATCTCGCGAATGGAGTCGTCAGTCGTGCCGTCTTTCCCGAAGCCAGGGTACGCAAGGGCGGCGGTCAAGAACACTTGACGTGTGTAGAAGCTCTTGCCGGGACACCAGTTGCCGGCCTTGGACTTGATCCCGTTGAAGAAGGACTCGGTGACGATGCTCTCCAAGGACACGCCACCGCCGCCGCCGCCCCCGCCTCCCCCAATGCATGGGCCGGCCTGGCACCCTGCGCCACAGAAGGCACTGGTGGTGCCGCAGTAACCATACTTGCTGCAGCAGTAGCCTGCCTGGCAGCCGCAGTTCTGCGCTGCCGCCGGACCGGCAGCGGCGGAGAGGAGGGCTACTGCTATCCCAAGAGCCATGAACGAGAAGACAGCCATGGGTGAGTTCACCATGCTGAATTCGTTCTAGCTAGAGGTTGCTACAAGATTGTTTATGAGATGAGATGGCTCATGGCATGGTTTCGGTGGTTTATATAGAGATGGACGTCCATCTTCAGCTAGACCACTGACTCGTCGGCGGAGTTGGCAACTTATGTCCTGACGTGGGCAAAGAAGCAGGCGATCTCGCGCTTGGAGTTCGTCGGTCGTGCGGTCTCCGTTCAAGCTGGCACAGATTCGTAAACCATATTAATACCAATTGATAAGCCAGCCATGCGTGCTTGGGAGACGTCGGTCGTGTGTTCTTTCCTGAGGCCGGTCAAGCCGGCAACCAGTAGATTTAGTGATGCCAATTTGATAAGCAAGTAGTACTCCATATTAGGGCTGGCTCGTCGGCGGAGTGGGCAACTCACGTCCTGTCTCGAGCGTGACGTAGGCAAAGAAGGCGACGAGCTCGTCCTTGGAGTCGTCAGTCGTGCAGCTTTCTCCAAGCTGGCACAGCTGTGTAGACCATATTAATAACAATTTTATAAGCAAGTACACCAAGTACACCAACAATGCTACACCTAAACGGATTGTAAGTCTTTTATTATTGACTACTATATGCCTCCTTGTTTGAACAAACTTAGCGGAGAGATCAATAAAACTTTGGACTAGATAGGTCTCAGTTTGGACTGTAGGTGTCTGCGCGCTGGATTAGAGCATCTCCACCCAGGCTCTAAGCCCCTAAAGGGATATCAAGGGCACCGGCGGCCGAATTGACGTCCAACCCACCCTTTAAAAAAAATTGGCGCCGGCGCGGTCTGTTTTGCTATTCGGTACGTCGGATGCCGCATTTCTGGCGGGAAAGAGCAGAGAAGATGGCGCGCAAAACGGCTGGTCGTCGTGGACCAGCCCTGTCAGCGTCAGCGGCCGACGCATTCGGTATGCGCTCCGTCCATCTTCCTCCTCGCCTTCTGCGCCCCAATAATGGCGCTGCTACCCACCGATCGGCCTTTTGCAAGCGAGCAGCCGATGCGTCCCGTCCGCCACGCTTCCCTCCTCGCCTGCCACGCCACCGCCAGCGAATTTAATGGCCGTCTCCCTCGCCTGAGCATTAAAAACCCTTCTTCCCCACTCCTTTGACGCATTCCATCCTCCCAGCCTCCTCTCCCGTCTTTCCCAATCACCCACCCACCGGCCATGGAGAGGTTTGAACGGTTTCGGGCGATGTGGGATGCGGGCTACCCAGTGTCGTCAGACATGCGGTGCCCTCACAACTGGGTCCTCCATGGCCAGACGTGCCAGGCGGAGATCTACCGGCAGTACTGGGACGTTCTCTCGTAGAGGAGCGGAACGATCCCACCTGGGATCCCGACAATATGGCAGCGTGGGACGCGTTCTTCGAGGACCACGACCAGTCGGACCTCGAAGCCTACGATAACAACATCCCCCCACCAGAGGACAACAACCTCGAAGGGCGGAGCAGGTGGTGGAGCGCCCTAGGTAGGACGCTCGTCTGGATCCTCGCCTACATCGCCGCCTGCAACAACCCGCCACTGACGATGCCTCTGCGCTACCCGGACCAGCGGTGGGCGCCGCACCACACCGCCTGCTCTTCCTCGACGTCCTCCTCGTCGAGGTATTCACCGTCGTCAGCATGTTACTCCCTGTACTCCACGCCGTCACCGTGCTTCTCCGTTCTGGTGAAGGACGAGTACGAGGAGATCCCGCTGTCGCCGCAGTCGCGCATGCGCTCCGGCGGCATCGCAATTAGGGATGACATGCGCCATCCCCTCCTCGTGGCCGCCTGCATCTCTTTAGGCCCCATGCCAGGTGAAGGAGTGGACGCCGCCGCCGAAGTACAAGACGGATGCCCTCTAGCTGAAGATCAAGGGGACTCATAGGAGTTTCCGGGCCAGAGCGTCGCCGAGCAAGCCTCCTTCGAGGCTATGCCTCCAGCGATGGATGCATTCGCCGAGGCTTGGTCCGCAGCGGAGTACCGGCGCGAACATGATGAGCATGCGCGCTGCCTCGACCTGTTCATCGACCTAGAGGGCGACGACGACGGGGACAGCTACCCGGGCTGGAACGACGGTGGTGGCGATCTAGGCCAGGGCTACAGCACCATGATGCCGCCGAAGTAGGAGCCCAGTGGCGACGATGATGACTACATGGCGGCGATGTACCATCGCCTTGGACTAGGTGGGCGTGACCAGGGCCGCCACTAGATTATGATTTTTTTTCAAGTTTTGTACAAACATGTTTGAACTGTTGTAAGATCAATAGTATTTTCGTATTTGTCCTAATTTTCAAATGTTTGAATTTTTTGTATGGGAGGCACGGCTAGGAGCCAATACTGTCATCGGATTGAGGACAAGTATGCCATGAGGGGGTCCTCGAGGCGTGCGGAAGAGAGGGGTGTGAGACATACGGTGTTCCGGGACGGTGAGCACACAAGTTTACCCAGGTTCGAATCCGCCGGCTTTGGACGAATCCTACTCCTGCTAGCAATCCAGTAATACGGCAGAGCTAGAATATGGGTTACAAGGGTATCGCCTGTGTGAGTTGATATTGTAGACTATTGAGGTGTCTAGAGTGTTGCCCTAAAGGCTCTCCCTAGGACGGCTTATATAGATATCCGGCCTAGGGTTTATAGGAGAGATCAATCCGGCTACTACTAAGAGTTGGTTACAGAGTACATCTTGAACTACAAGTAACATTATGGGCCTACGTCGGTAAGTCTTCTGGGCCTTCCCGTAGCTGGATTGGACTCCGTATTTCTCCCTGACTGGGCCGCCCGTGAAGCAAAGCTCTAAACCGAAGTGGGCCACCCTGGTCAGTTAGGAACTATGAGGATACCTGGAAAGTATATCCCCAACAGCAGCCCCAGAGGCCTCCAAGATCCAAAGTCGAATTTATCATCGTTTAGCTTGATCTTCGTCTTGCGGAATCTTGAAGGGTTCCTGAAACTTCACAACAAAAAATACGATCCGGGTCTTAAAAATAAGTCGGACCTATCAACAGGTTACTCAGATATTTTAGCTCGATTTCAAACTAAGCCGAAACTTGGTTTCTAACGCCACCTGACACAAATCATGGTCAAGTCACGTCATCTGACAGGCGTGCCGCCAGCATGACCGTTGGTGGGTCCGCGGTTCGCGGAACCAAGGCGCCGTTTCAATGCGTGCGTGGAGATCGAGGAGACGCAATCATCGCGTGGGTCCTTCCCAGTTTTTTCCACGACGTGTGGCGGTTATACTGTAGCATTTGCACGAATCTTGGCGCAGTTAGGTGGATATAAGGGGTTAGGATTTTTCCTTCTCCTTTCCACCAGTCCTTTGTCGTTTCCTTTCCTCCCAATCCTCCTGTGCGCACAGAGCTTCCTCATTCTTCCCCCATAGAACTCCCAGCGCCGCCCCTTTTAGGTCAATCTCTCGCCAGAGAAATGGCTTCATCTTCTTCCTCCGGCTTGGCGGCAGCGGCGGCGGCGGCGACGGCGGAAGCAGCAGCGGAGAAAGAGAGCTTCCGCGGGATCTGGATTCCCTACGCTCTCAACGAAGAGGGCCTCAAGAACGTGGAGAAGGAGGGGCTTCTCGTCGCCGGCGACTGGCAGAGCGGCTCTGGGGAAACCGTCCCCAACCCGCGCGACGGCGAGCGGGTCCACTTCGGCACCCACCTCGATAGAGGTCTGTCTTTTCCTCCCTTGGAGTTCTTCTCCGAGGTGATAGATCATTTCGGAGTTCAACTCCATAACCTTCCTCCTAACTCTCTCTTAGAGATGAGTGCGTATGCTTCGCTTTGTGAGGGCTTTCTCGGCATTAGGCCGAGTTTGACTCTCTTCCGGTATTATTTCCATGTCTAGAGAAATTCCATTACCGCCGGTGTTCCTTACATCACCGGCACTATCAGCTTTTCACTTAGACGCGACCGGGCTTATCCCAAAATTCTAGCCAGTGACTCGGTCAAACAATGGCTAGCCACATTTTTCTATCATAGGGATATTCCGGCTCCCGACAAAGCTATTTCTTTGCCGGCTTTTGTCGACGGAGCTGCCACGGCCCAACCTTCTTGGGACGAGGCTGCTCCGGCTCTCACGGACGATCTGATCCTCGCTAAAAGGAGGATCGAATATTTAATCAAACACAAGGGTCTAAAGGGATCCGACTTGGTCTAGTGCTGGGGCTCTCGTCGGATCCAGCCCCTTCAGTACCACGGGGATCGACTGATGCACTCCATAACGTCATCCAAAAAAGACTCCCTCCGCATCAGCCCCAAAGCCTACACCACTCAAGGCTACATAAGCCAAATCAAGTGGCTGATCAAGGAGCGAATCGAGAGGAGAATTCCGGAGGTTACTCTGGATATGCATACGGCGGAAAACCCCGTAGTGCCGGTAAGTTCCATCAGTACACCTTTTTATGTGTTTCAATCTTTGAGTTATACTGCAATACTGATATGTTTTCTTTTTTTCAGCTTGCTGACCTCCCCGAGTCGGAACTTGCTCCACTCGAAGGATATCCTCCTGAGTTTTCTCAAGAGACAGAAGTGGTCCCATTGCCAGACCTTGCGCTCAAGAAGCGCAAAGCTCTAACAGTGGTTGTTGGCACAAATGAGGTGCCTGTTGTGAAGTGGTAACTTTCAGTCACAACTTCCGCCTTTGTACTTTATTCGAATTTCTTTCCGAGATGTAATGTTTCCAACTTTACTACATTCTCAGAGCAAAGCCACTCATCAAGGGTAAGGGGAAAGGGATTCCTTCGATGCCCCTGCGACAGACGAAGCTCACCATAGCTTCCCCTGCCGTGTCTCCTCCGGCTCCTGCCCCTCAACCTTCTGCAACTCCGGCGATCACTCCTTCACCGGTGGTTGCAGAAGATCCGGCTCCTCCGACGGAGCCTGCGATCCTTGGGTCGCAAACTGACGTCACCATGGGTGCGTCAGATCAAGATAAGTGTGAACCCTCTTCGGGTAATGATCCCTCGGCAGAAATCTTCGCCGAAAACCTCATCAGCAATCCGGCACTTGCCAAGTTTGGCCTGTCCTGGAAATCTGCAAAAGAGATCCAGCGGCTAGACAGGCAAGTCCTGGAGAAAAGCCATTTATCTCATGAAGAAGAAGCGCAAGAAGCAGAGGATGTCAAGTTCTCTGACCTTCTAGCCTAGGTCCGCCTTCGCGACGAGAGGATTAGGACCGGTGAGCTTCCAACAGCTCTAGTGATGCCTCTGACTCTTGCCGAAAAGGTGGCTGCCGAAGTAAACGCGAGTTTGGATAAACTCACCCGCGAGCAATAGTAAGTCGGAATTCCAACTCATGTTTTTTCCTTTATTTTATACCATATCCTCTAGTCCCCAAGCATGAAGTAGGATATATAATCCGGGTTTATGCTTCATTAGGATGCCAAAGAATGAACTAGTGTAGCCCCCAAGGCTCGTGCTGATATTTAGCAAAAATATTAGCCCGAGTCTTAAGTTGCTTTCTGGCTTTGGGTATTCTGACTTACAAAAAGTATGTTCCTATAACCAGGAATTATTGACCAATGTCTGCGATAAGCGGAGAGAGATCAAAGCTCTCCGGCTTAAAAATGCTGAACTTAAAGTAGCCAAGAATGAAGCCGAAGGTAAACATTCCGAGATTCAAACCTTGTCTTTTGCTTTTTCAATGTCGAATTTTTTCTGAACTGTTGTTCTTTTTGACTTACAGTGCTGGTGAAACAATCCATCGCTATGATTGAAGAGGCCGAGAACCTCAAGACCCTGGTGGTGGAGAACAAGGGACTTCGCCAAGAGCTGGATAAGCTAAAGGCGGATCATGAAAGGACCATAGCTCAAGTCCTCGAATCCTCCTCCATGGCCACCGAAGAGCGTGATCGCAAGATCGCCGCTCAAGATAAAATAATCTCGGACCTCAAGAATGAGCTTGGCAGAGAGAAGGACATCTCCCAGGCGCTCCAAGCTGAACTCCAGAGTCTCCGAGAGGAGAAGACCAAGATTGACGACGTCATTCTCGGTACGTTCCATCTGTCTGACTTATCTTTTTTCTTCGACTTCTATCAATGTTGGATTTTTATTAACTTGTTTTGTGTATAGGTCCTCTGAACTTGACGGACTCTTCCTCCTCCGAGCCCCGCACCCACCGGCTTACCCAAGTCGGTGACCTTCTTCATGACTTCCGCCAGTCCCTTGAGGACATTGGCGAAGCTCTAAAGATTCCGGACATGCCAAGCATGTCGGATTTTCAGGTGCGGGACAAGGCCAAGGAGATGCCGCAGCTTGTTCGGGACTGGAATATCTCCTACACGCGGACTGCTGTGCAGAATGCTCTCACCATGGTCATGAGCCACCATGGAAACATGGAGATATGGCAGGTGACCAGAGGGTATTGCAAGGTAGACAAAGACGGCCAAGAGCAGGACCTTCAGGCAATCATGCACTCCTGCGCCGGATATGGGTGTCACGTGGCTGATCTGACCAGCTACGAGATCCCCTTCTTCACACGCGTAGCTACTCCGCCTCCTCCTCCAGAAGAAACCGAACAAGTTTCCGACGATGAACGCACCACCTCAGATGTAGATATCTCGGAACGATATCAAGGCGGAGTAACCAGCGAGCCGGCAGCTCCTTCATCTCCTCTTGCATCATAGACCAGAAACTTATGTATTATTCCGGAAAAAACATGATGCGTTTGTAAATATGTAATACTTTAACTTTTCTAGTGCTAAGCTTTTGATCTATTCAACACTTTTCGGCTTTGATTTTTTTTGTGTGCCTGAAATGTTTACATAAGCACTTATATTTTTTCGTCTTCACTTATCGTTTATCTGGCTTTCCGCCTCGTCCCTTTCGTGAGCCGGCTAAACCTTCCGCCGGAAACTTTGCCGAGCAACATAGCTCAATTGCTACACCAGTTTAAACTCGGAAACAAAGCCGGCTTCCAGTACCAACAATTCACTACTCAGAAAATGCCCGCATCCAGCAATCAGACAAATAACCAAAATAAAGACTAGAAATTTTAGAGTTATACCTGAAGGTAGCAATTTTAGAATCGGAAATCTAAACCAGAACGAACATGAGCATAAAGTCCTTTCAAGCATTCTAGGATTTCGACTATGACATGATCATTGGGAAATAAGATGGTAAAAAACTTCTCAGAAAAAACTTGAGGCAACCAAAACTTTTATTTCTCAGAGAACATGTACATATGTATGATTACAAAGAAGGATAAACTAAGAATAAAAGGGACGTAGCTGAGCAATATTCCATGGTCTGTCTATCTCATCCGGATTTGTACTGCCTCTAGCTCTCTTTCTCTTCTTAGTAGCAGGTCTTTTTTTGACTGGCCTCATATCTGTTAAGTAGTACGACCCATTGTACAATACTCGACTAACTAAAAAGGGCCCTTCCCATACTGGGAAAGTGTGTGCTTTCTTTGTTGCACAAGCCGGAGAACCAAATCACCTTTATTGAAAGATCTATTTCGGACTCTCTGGCTATGATACTTGCCTAACTTCTGCTGATAGGCTGTAGATCTCATTTCAGCAACGACGCGAACTTCTTCAACTAAGTCGAGATTATTTTGTCGAGAAATCTCGTCATCCTCTTCGATATACGCGGCCACTCTAGGAGAAGTATGAATTAAATCACTAGGAAGAACTGCTTCTGCACCATAGACTAAGAAGAAAGGTGTGTATCCTGTTGACCTGTTCGGAATTTTTCGTAAACTCCAAATTACAGAGGGCAATTCCTCTGCCCAAGCCCCCGCAGCACGCCGTAGTGGTGCTTCGAGTCTCAGTTTTAGGCCTTGTAGAATTAAACCATTTGCTCTTTCGACTTGTCCATTAGCCTGTGGATGTGCGACTAACGCAATGTCAAGCCGGATATTTTGCTCGTTGCAGAATTCAGCCAGTTCTCCCATAGAAAAGTTACTCCCATTGTCCGTGATAATGCTATGCGGATAACCATACCGGATTATAACATCCTCGACAAATCTTTTGGCCGTTGCTCCATCACAACTAGTGACACGTTTAGCCTCAATCCATTTGGTGAATTTATCCACCATCACTAAGAGGTGAGTAAATCCACTTGGAGCTCATTTAAATGGTCCTACCATATCAAGCCCCCAGACCGCAAAGGGCCATGTTATAGGTATTGTTCGCAGCTGATCAGCCGAAACATGAGCTTGCTTGGCGTACTTTTGGCAGCCTTTGCACGTCTTGACTAATCGTTCGACATCTGCCTGAGCTGTAAGCCAGAAAAATCCGTGTCTAAAAGCTTTTGCCACTAAAGATTTGGCTGTAGCGTGGTTACCACACTCGCCTTCGTGGATTTCCCGTAAGATTTCCACTCCTTCTTCCGGAGATACGCGGCGCTGAAAACCCCAGAAACACTCCGTTTATGGAGCTCACCTTTAACAATAGTATAGGCTTTTGCTCGTCGGATAATCTACCGGCTCAGCACATCGTCTTCGGGTAATTTGCCATCTACCAAATAATCGAGGTAGGTTTGAGTCCAGGTGGGAATTACAGCCAGAACTGCTATCAAAGGTGAGTCGGATTTGGTCGGATATTCCTCATCTACTCCCTTTATTGAGGGAACTTTGAGGTGCTCTAGAAAAGTGCCCTTCGGGACCTCTTTCCGCGCAGATCCTATCCGAGATAGTGCATCTGCTTCCTCATTTTCTGCTCGAGGGATGTGTTGAACTTCAAACCCTTCGAACGATTTAGATAGATCATCCACGACAGCTTTATATGCAGCCATGTGTTTATTTGCATTACAAATATCCGACACTTGCTGAGAAACAAGATCCGAATCTCCGTAACACATTAAACGTCGGATGCCAATATCCTTAGCAATCCGGATTCCATGCAGCGGTGCTTCATACTCGGCAATGTTGTTTGTCGCTGTGAAGTGGATCTGCAACACGTATAAAAGTTTATCTCCTTGGGGTGATTTGAGCACCACGCCAGCCCCCAAGCCCCCTCGAGCCTTAGACCCATCAAAAAAGAGGGTCCAATATTCTGACTCAGGGAGGATCATGTTGTCCTTCGTCTCTATCCAGTCAGCGACAAAGTCAACAAGGATCTGGGATTTGATTGTTGTTCGAGGTTTATACTAAATATCGAAAACTGAAAGCTCTATTCCCCATTTGGCAACACGTCCTGTGGCGTCACTATTATTGATTATGTCTCTCATGGGAGCTTTTCTCACCACGGTAATTGGATGCTCCTGAAAATAATATCGTAGCTTACGAGATGCTAGAAAAACACCGCAAGCCAACTTTTGATAATGCGGATACCGCTGTTTTAACTCTATCAGGACCTCGCTGACAAAGTAAGTCGGACGCTGCACCAGGTGTTCCCGATTTTCCTCTGGTCTCTCCACCACCATGACGATCCTGACGACCTTATTTGTCGCAACAATGTAAATAAACATCAGTTCCTGAGGTTCCGGTGCTGCAAGGATAGGAGCAGATGAGAGTACTCTTTTCAGATCTTGTAGTGCAGCTTTAGCTTCGTCTGTCCAGACAAAATCCTTGGTCTTTTTCAGCAGTTTATATAATGGTGCGGCTCTTTCACCAAGCCGACTTACAAATCGACTGACCGTAGCAATGCAGCCAGTTAATCTTTGTACGTCCTTCAGGCGAGTTGGCCTGGAAATATTGAGTATAGCCTTGATTTTGTCTCGGTTCACCTCTATGCCTCTTTGAGACACGATGAAACCTAACAATTTTCTGGCTGGTATTCCAAAGAAGCATTTCTTCGGGTTTAGCATGATGTTGTATTTTCGTAGATTGGCGAACGTCTCCTCCAAGTCGGAAATCAGTGTTTCCTTCTTTTTGGACATCACCGTGATATCATCCACGTATGCATGTACATTGTGTCCGAGTTGGTCGTGGAGGCAACGCTGCATCGTGCGCTGGTACGTAGCTCCTGCGCTCTTCAGCCCAAAGGGCATCGTAACAAAACAGAAGGTTTTGAAGGGGGTTATGAATGAAGTTTTTACTTTGTCAGATTTCTTCATCCGGATTTGGTGATAACCGGAATATGCGTCGAGAAAACAGAGGAGTTCCGAGCCTGCCGTAGAATCGATGACTTGATCAATTCTAGGCAGAGCGAACGGATCTTTTGGACAAGCCTTGTTCAAGGTAGTATAATCAACACACATCCTTAAATCAGTGGTGTCCTTTTTAGGGACCATTACAGGATTGGCCGACCACTCAGTGTGGATGACCTCTTCTATGAATCCGGCTAACTCGAGCGCGATAGTTCCTTAGCTATTGCCTTAGGCTTTTCATCGCCAAACCGTCGTAGGGACTGTTTGACGGGTTTAGCGTTCGGGTTTACATTTAGAGAGTGCTCGGCAAGTTCCCTAGGTACTCCGGTCATGTCAGATGGCTGCCATGCGAAGATATCTTGATTTGCTTGGAGGAACTTGACGAGCGCTTTCCTATGCGATACTTAGGCCTACACCTATCTGGGTCACCTTGGAGGGGTCATCATCCTTCAACGTGTCTTCTTCATCTCTTCCGATGGCTTGAACTCCGGAATTTGGCTTTGTCACCTCCTTCTTCGTTGCGGGCATCTCGGACGGATCTATGCTCTTCTTGATCTCCTGGTACTCCTGGGCGTGCAGCACGGCTTCTGCAAAGGCGGCATTTCCATCCTCGCACTCTCGCGCTTTCTTCGGGTCTCCCCTGATGGTGATCACTCCATTGGGACCTGGAATTTTCATCATATTGTAAATGTAACACGGACGAGCCATAAAAGCCCAATAAGTCGGACGTCCGAATATAGCGTGGTATGTGCTCTTGAACAGGACCACTTCGAAGGAAAGTGCCTCCGTCCGATAATTCTTTGGAGTTCCAAAGGTAACATCCAAAGTAATATCTCCTAGGGAATTAGCTTGTCTTCCTGGGACAACTCCGTGAAAGATCATAGAGCTATGGTTTAGCTGTGTTTCCGAGATCTTCATCTGGCGTAGCCTCTCGACATAGAGAATATTGATGCTGCTACCACCGTCCATGAGGGTCTTGGAGAAATCATAACCGTCAATAAGTGGATTGACGATTAAGGCGTATTTTCCTTGCCTGTGCAACTTAGGCGGATGATCAGCGCGGTCAAATGTGATTGCCACTTCCGACCAGTCCAAATACTTGGGACAGCCGGAACTGTGGCATTGAGCTCGTGGAGAACTGCTTTCTTGACCTTTGCTGGTTGAGATCCGAGGAAGGTGACGCAAGTGTCCTTTTTGGTGGGAAAAGTCTTCTTCCCTTCCGGCGAAGCGTCAGCTTCCTCCATGTCGTAATCTTCCTTGGTCTCCTTGTCTTTTTCGGGATTTTTCTTTCCCTTCTTCCGCTTAGCTTTGTAGCCCGCGGTATCATCTCTTTTGATGTCGTCATTGAAACGACACTCAGCATTGGTGTGGGACGAGCCCCCATTGGCGTCTGGGTGATGCACACATGGGTTATTGGCAATGTCGGCCCAAGTGTAGGTTTTGCCTGGTTGTTTCTCTCCTCTACCTTGGACCCTTGATGTCCCACGGCCATGCCCGCGGCCTCCGCCACGTCCTCCTCGTCCTCCAGACCCGGAAACAGTAGTAACCACCGCTGTTTCCGCGTTGGGTTTTACTTCCGAGGTATTTTTGCGCTTCTGAGCTTGTTGCTTTGTCTTTGCTGACTGAGGTACAGCCAGGATGTTGAGTAATCCTTATGCATCGTTGTCAGCATCTGCATACTTGCTCGATGTTTCTATCATCTCTCCCAAATCAGTGACCTTGTCACACTTCAAGCGATGACGTAATAGACCAATTGGGAGCCCTGCGATGAAAGCTTCAATCGTGGTTTGATCGTTTACTCCTTCACAGGAGTTCTTGGTGTCGATCCATCGTCCGAGGTAATCCCGGCAAGCTTCTCCGGCTTTCTAGGTGCAACGCTGTAGGTCTCCAACCGTATAGGGCCTCCGATATGTGCCTTCGAAATTCCAAAAGAACGCACTTTTCATGTCATACCAGGTATGGATGGTGTTCTCCGGAAGTTCATTGAGCCATGATCGTGCCGTCTTTCGCAACATAAGTGGGAGATATCGGGTTGCGACCAGGCTGTTTCCGTCTTTGGCGATGCAATAAGCTTGGAAAAAATCCTGAAGCCAGGTATCTGGCCGAGCAATGCCGTCGTAGGCTTGGATGTGTCTTGAGATAGCAAATCCTTCCGGGAATCTTGTAGCTCTGATGCGTGGTCCGAAGCACTTTGGGCCCACGTAGATATCATCGTTTTCGTAGCGCCGCACCTCTATATTGGAGTTGATCCTGTGCCTTGCGTCGTTCGGGGATAGAGATCATCCCGAATGCCGGCTGTGGCTGCGGTGCCTTGGAACCGGACTTCGGCTTCTGCCGTCACCTCCTCCACCATGTCCTCCTCCTTGCCCTCCTTGGGGGCCGTTGTGGTGACTACCTGGTGGAGGGGGTGGGGAAGCTGAATTGTTTCTGGCTGATCGCCGGCCTCCGTCTGGAGCGTCATTATTCCGGTTCCGGGGAGGATCTTGACTACGACGAGCCCCCTGCCGGCTTGTCCCGGCATGGTTTCCGTCGTCCCTTCATCCGTCGTTCCCACCATGGTGAGGCTCAGCCAGACGGCTTCCATGTCTAGGAGGTGGCATTTTTTAACGATCCTCCTCCCGATGTTTCTCTTTATCTTCTCCCCTTCGATCGTTAGACTCTCGTCGGGGAGGGTTCCTCGGATTCAGTGCAGCGATGGAATCTTTCTCGGCCGCTGGAGCGACATTGCTCTAGTTATGCGTAGTTCTGTGATGCTGTCCTGATGATCCAGTTCTTGAATAATTGTCTTCCCTACGTTCGGGGTGATGGTACTGCGCCCAGACGTAATGGGATCTTACGCCAGCCCATGCCGGATCTATGCGACATTGGTCAGAATCCGAGACCAGTTTTTGACTTCCGGACAGGGCGACCTTTTGCTGCTCCAGTCCCTTGTTGAGTAGCTTGATACCCAAACGGATCTCCTCTGGTCCTGGATTAGCCAATAGAATTTCTCGAGCTGCCACGGTATTCTGTACTGGGGTTGGGTATACCCAATCTCTGTTGCTATCTTTCTGTGGCTTCCCCATCTCATCTCCAAAAAGGACGGCACGAACACGTGGGAATTGGTCATCATTGGTGTGACGCTTCCGTGTCTTCTGATGCAACCGAGACATGTAGTCCTTACTTGACATGAGTTTCTTCTCCACCTCGATGTTTTTGGCTTCATCGGGGAGTTGTTGACGACGTGCCTCTAGGGCTTGCGCCCTTTTGTCCAGCTCATCCGCAGTGAGTTCTACAGCTGTAGGGATAGGTGTGGTTAATGCGACATCGATGAGTTTATGCGCACCTTCGGTGATCACGTGTCCATCCACCGATGCTTCTTTTTTCGGCTCGTCTAGGATAAGTGCTCCATCCGAGTCTTCTTCGTATTCCTCGGCAATCACCTCCTCTGTCAGAGAGTCTTTTCCCGGGGTCTTGTTCTTCTTGTTCTTCTTCTTTGCCTTCTTGGCAGCGCCGGTAGCAAAGATGGATTTGGGTCCGTTTCCTGGAGTCAAGCTCTGATCGGTACTTTCGGACATCTGGACCTCGGGATTATCTCCGACGTCCATGTCATCCTGCGCTTTGGGAGAGTGTTCCCCGGATCCTTCATCCATGGCTTCTCCTTCTTCTGCAACTTTAGAGTAATACTCCTCTTCATATTCCGCGGAGAACTTTCAGAAATCCGCTGACATCATCAATTCATCCGACGATGCAGGTACGTCGGCGTTTGTTCCAATCGCCTCCAGCACAGAGTCGGTGTTTTCTCCAGCATCGGCAGAGCTGGATCCGGATCCTACGTACCCGACGAAGTGCGACGCATGCTTCCTGAGGTACTTGCGGCTTTCACGATCAGCCATGTCAAAACTTTTGATGGTTTCGAGGATTGCATCTGCGCTTTCGCCTTGCAGTATCATACGTATTAGTGTGTACCTTAGGAAAGGACTGTCTGTCCCGACATCATCAGAGCCGGAATCAGTGTCGCTGATATGCTCCTCCTGGATTTCGACTTCCACGGGTGGGTCAATCTGGGATCCGGCTTCTCTAGGGAGATCCACTCCAGATTCGACTTGGTCTGCTAGGTCTTCTTCAGGCTCGGATTTCTCCACTATCTCCACAACTGGTGCGGGCTAGGTGGGATTAGGGTTTTCTGAGATCCGGAACTCTGCCGCCTCCGCGGACAAAGGGGACCCAAAAAAGTCTTCTCCCTCTATCATCACTGCTGGGGTGGGTTGGGCAGGTTCAGCAAAACCGATGTAAACATCGATCTCACCGAAAGACATGATTGTGTAGGAAGTCACGGCCTCCTTAGCCGGAATCCAAGTCTCGTCAAGAACGATGAGAGGGAAGTCACTGGCGTAGAGGATGCGACGACGGCGATAGTGTCGCCGATTTCGATTTTCACAGATTCCGCTCGGAACGCAGATCCGAAGCTCACCTGCCCCACGGTGGGCGCCAACTGTCGTCGGATTGAGGACAAGTATGCCATGAGGAGGTCCTCGAGGCGTGCGGAAGAGAGGGGTGTCAGACATACGGTGTTCCGGGACGGTGAGCACACAAGTTTACCCAGGTTCAAATCTGCCGCCTTTGGACGAATCCTACTCCTGCTAGCAATCCAGTAATACGGCAGAGCCGGAATATGGGTTACAAGGGTATCGCCTGTGCGAGTTGAGATCGTAGACTATTGAGGTGTCTAGAGTGTTGCCCTAAAAGCTCTCCCTAGGACGGCTTATATAGATATCCGACCTAGGGTTTACAGGAGAGATCAATCCGGCTACTACTAAGAGTTGCTTATAGAGTACATCTTGAACTACAAGTAACATTATGGGCCTACGTCGGTAAGTCTTCTGGGCCTTCCCGTAGCCGGATTGGACTCCGTCTTTCTCCCTGACTGGGCCGCCCGTGAAGCAAAGCTCTAACCCGAAGTGGGCCACCCTGGTCAGTGAGGAACTGTGAGGATACCCGGAAAGTATATCCCCAACAAATACCCCCCAAATCGTGAAGCAATCCGGCGTCCCTCCATCTGGCCTAAAATCGGGTCGCGCCGGACGCCATCATATTGGGGGACGAGTGGTGATGCTCTTAGAAAGCTATATTCCGAAATGTAAGCCTTTTTAGAAAGCTAAACTATATATAAAAAGGATTATATTTTGGAACGGATGTAGTAGCTTTTATGTCGGTGTACTACCGGATGCGTATTAGCACCTGGCGCTGCCAGGACACGGACCACGGGAAAAACATTGGCCCGGTTGGATCAGCTCAATCAATCAGCCCGCCTACGTAGATCAGCTCCAATCTAGACAATAGTTTCTTTTAAACGAGGAAAAACAGCTTTTGCCTTATATTTATATTGAAGGAGCAAACAAGGGTTTGGCCTAAGCCATCAAAAGAAAAAAACAAAGGGATAGCAGTCCCAAAGAAACTCAGAAAACAAGCTTCACCGGGTTCTTTGCACCGTACAAAATCCAATCATTTGCTTCCTCCCTGATCTTATGCATGACGACTGAAGGCAAGGAGGATTTGTGATTAAAGACTCTCGCGTTTCTTTCCTTCCAGATCTCCCAAGTGATGAGCATGATGGCGATCTAAAGACCTTTGGGAGAAGAGGTGGGGGTCCTGGCGATAGCATGCCAGTATTCCAGCACCTTAGGTCTCCCCGACTCAAGGAAAAGGGCCAGGTCCACGCAGGACAGCCAAGACGTAGCGGCTGACCAGATTCTTCTAGAGAAGCGACACTCGAAGAGGATATGACGCACCTCTCGGGGCACACATACACAGCTGGGAAGAGGCCTGGTGTGGCCATCCGCGTTTTGCAAGACGATCAGTGGTCCAGAGACGATTTTGAACAGTGAACCAAGCGAAGAAGCGACATTTAGGAGGAGCCCAGGCTATCCAAACCAAGTGCTCAAAAGAGCAAGGCAGAGCTATAAGGAACTGAGCCTTGTAGGTGGATTTGGCCGAGTAGCAACCATTTGGAGACATGGTCCAAAAAATGGAGTCCGAGGTGCCAGGGGATAGGTGGACCTCTGAAATAAGATTCCACAGGAGGACATATTATTCCATGTGCTCAACCATAAAAGATCCCACATTAATATCGACGACCCAGTTCAGTCCCTCGAGCGCATCTCAGACCGTTCTATTCTTTCTTCTGGAGGCTTTAAAAATTAGGGGGGCGAGATTTTTTGGGGGAGAACCATCAATCCAAGAAGAAAACCAGAAAGAGGCCTTAGCACCATCTCCAATGGTGACCCGTGTAGAGGCGTTGAAGAGGTCTTTGTCGGAGGCATCATTGAGTGTTTCGGAGCCAACCCAGGGCTTTTCCGGCACCCTCCACTCATACCACAACCAGCGAAGCCTGAGCGCGCGAGAGAATTTTTCCAAGTCCAAGATACGAAGGTCGCCGTGCTCCTTAGGACGACAGACCTTCTATCAGTTGACCTTGCATTCCCCCCCCCACTGACCACTTCCTTACAAGCCCAAAGCATTCCCCGACTGATCTTAGCGAAGGCCTTGAGAATTCCCTTATCCGCATGTAGAGCTACTAAGATAGGCATGGAGGAGAGCACTAACTTGACCAGAGCGGTACAGCCTGTCCGATTCAGAAACTTGCCCTTCCAGGGGTTTAGCCGTGTCACAGCCTTATCGATGAAAGGTTGGAGATCTGCCCTTCGAAGTCTGCTAAGTGAAAGGGGCAGACCAAGGTACTTCAGGGGAAAATTAACAGTAGTCGCCAGGAAGTCCCTTAGAGCCAACTCAAGGTCAATGTCAGAGCATCGAATTGGAGCAATAGAGCTTTTTGCCACATTTTTCACCAGTCCAGAAACGTCACCAAAACTATGGAGGATACTAGCCAAGGCCAAAACATTGTGCTCCGTGGGTGACAAAAAAGGGCAGCATCATCTGCGTAAAGGGAGACGCGGGGTCCTTGCAAACCATCAGGCATCTCGTGCAGCAGCCCGGAGGCAGTAGCCTTCTCTAGGATACCCTAAAGGGGGTCGATGGCGATGTCAAGAGGAGCGGTGAAAGGGGGTCTCCCTGTCTGAGACCGCGTCCGTGAGTGATGTTTTTCCAGGGGCCCCATTAAGGATGACGCGGGAGGAGCCTGTGGAGAACAGACTCAACATCAAAGCACGCCATCTTTAAGGAAAAAGAGGAGTTGCATGAGGTCCAGCATATAATCCTAGCGAATAGTGTCAAACACCTTGGCGATATCAAGCTTTAAGAGGAGGGTCGGAGTCTTGTTGTGATGGTGTTGTCGGGCGGTGTTCCTGACATACATGAAATTGTCATGGATGGTTCTTGACTTGATGAAAGCACTCTGGCTACGAGAAACAATCTTATTCATCTTAGGACTAAGCCGGCAGGCCATAGCTTTGGCAATGATCTTTGGGACCACATGGATGAGGCTAATGGGCCTGAAATCAGTGATAGATTCCACACCATCCTTCTTTGGCAGCAGCACAATGTTTGCGGTGTTGATCACGTGGAAATTGGATGCTGAAAGATCAGAGAACGCGTTGATATCCCTCATAAGATCATCCTTGATGGTCTCCTAGCAAGACCGGACAAAAGAGATGGAGAAACCGTCATGGCCTGGGGCCTTATCCGCAGGCATCTCATCGATGGCCTCCTTGATCTTAAGTTTGGAGAAAGGCAAACCAAGATCCTCCAAAGGATGTATAGATGGGTTTAACACGGCCCAGTTAAAATCTAGCTGGCGAGGTGGAGAGCGGCCTAAAGCTTGGGAGAAGTGGTCGAAAATGAGTTTCTCATTGTCCTCGTGAGTAGTAGACCAACCATTGAGATACTTGAGCCTCGTAATTAAATTCTTTCGTTTCCTCTCATTTACCTGTAGGTGGAAAAAGTTTGTGTTAGCATCTCCCTCACGAAGGTAAGTGATTCTGGAGGCTTGCCGCTTTCGTTATCTTTCTAGGGCAGCTAGGCCTTTAACACGGTGCTTAATATTTGTGCGAAAAGCCCTCTCGTCCTAAGAAAGGGTCCGGGATTCCCGTGCCACATCCAGCTGGAGGATGACTTCAAGAGCCATAAGAAGCTGAAGCTTACAATCAGAAAAGAGGCTTTTACTCCAAGATCTCAAAGCCCTCGCCGTGGTTTTCAGCTTGTGGTTGACAACATGAATAGGTTCATAGTGGGTTGATGGCATAGACCACGCACTCTGAACCGTCTCCTTGAACCCCGACATCCTATTCCAAAAAGTCTCGAAGCGGAAGGAGGGAGGCCTCCGAGGTCCGCTTTGATTGGAGAGCGGAAGGGGACAATGGCCCGAGAGGGAGGACGGAAGAGCGTGGAACACATGATGTTCAAAAGTCAGGTCCCATCTTGGGTTGCAGAAGGCTCGATCCAGCCTCACGAGAGTCAGCAATTCCCTCTTGTTGCTCCACATAAATTTTCTGTTCTGAAGCTTAATTTATTTCAGTTGGCAGGTGGAGAGGGCCCGTCTGAAAAGCCCCATGAGGCGAAAATTTAAGTTTCCATTGCTCTTGTCCTCCGCTTGATAAATGAGGTTGAAATTCCAATGACAAGCCATTTTGTATCATCGTTGGGCTTGGCAGCAATAGCTTCAGTGAGAAAAGCCTCCTTGTCAGCATCAATGCTAGGACCATAGACCGTGGTGAGTTTGAACGAGGTGCCGCAAGAATAAACGGAGACTGAAGCCAAAATCAGATAAGTGCCTATGTAGATATTGGAGATGTTCATTGTTCCAAAGAAAGAGAATGCCCCGACGAGTGCCAACAGACGGACTATGCGCGAAGGAGTGTAGCCTGAGCCACCGATGTAAGTCGTGGTTCGATGATCGATAGAGTCAAGCTTGGTTTCTTGGATACATGCAATGTGGCAAGGTGTGTCCACAATGAAAGCGTGAATGGTGTCCTTGCGGTCTTGGTCATTTAGTCCGTGGGTGTTCTAGTCAGCGATATTAAGGTTTGGACCAATCATGATGACGAGGAACAAACCTTTAACAGAAATAAAGCACAAATCCCGAATACGACAAAAATATTCGTAGAAGCTGCCACGGATGGGAGTTCAGAACACCACACTAATAGACTGACATAAAAGCAAAACACGGGGGTGGAGCGAAGGACACAACCCCAACTAAACGACCACGTCCTCGGCATCTGGATTAGAGCCGTTCGGCCCACCCATGGCAATTAGGGCTTCATCTGCCTCTGTCATGCTGCGAATGTTGAGCTTGAAGAGCTTGGCCAAAGCCTCGATCGCCCAGTCAAGTAACTGGGTCTTGAACTTGTTGATATGCGCCTCCCTAGCCTCCAGCAGAGGCACTCCCTCGGCAACGACTCCCATCTTGGAGCTTGGGACCTGGATAGCTTTGTCCATAACATGCATCTTTGGCTTGGTGCTCAGGTGTGCACTGTGCTTGGATTCGGCGGAAGGTTGGGTGTTGTTCTTCTAGGAGCATGGTGTCGCCAGTGAAGGGCATGGTAGGAGCAGCACTTGCGGGTGATCAAAAAGGTCCTCAATGGAGCTTAGCGGAAGTTCGAGGCGAGCAGTCAACATGGCGATCAAGTTGCTATCCACGGGAGCCTCAGGAACCTGATCATAGACCACCAGGAGCATGTCGTCCTTATCAAGAAAAACACAAGAGGTAGCAGCAACAACCTGCTCATTGATGGTTGTGAAATATAGCCATATACATCCATATTTAAACTGGATATTATTCATATTTTTTATGAAATATCTCTCTAAACCCTACCACTAATGCCTAATGATCAAAGGGGTATGCAATCCTTTCTTTCTATTTTTTCCTGCGCAGATAATGCCGTTTGATGATGGGAATCACAACATTAAAGTCAAACATACAAGATTTCTAGCAACCCAAGGAAACTAGGGGTCGTGAAGTGGAGATAGAAGCTTTAACGACCAACTATACGGCGGGAATAAAGTTTCGGCCGTATAGTTGCCATCAACACCGCTAGGTCAAATAGAACAACTTTCATGAAAGGATCCCTATATAAAGAGGCCTCGGACAATGAGAAACAGAGCCTCGGAGAGCCCTGCAGAACCCTAGAAACCTGCATCCACAACACCGAAGAGCCGCTGGAGGAATAGACTTAGATCTATTCTCCAAACCCTTCTCCACCACCATAGCCATATTCCACCACTTGTAATAGTAGATCTCATCTTCGATTGGTGACATTGTAAGACTATTTGCTATCAATCTCATGATTTCCATTGCAATGTTCATGATTGTTGATTTCATCTCTATGTGTGAGTAATTCTCTTTGGGCTAAGGGCTTTGGCCTAGCCATGTAGCTTTTGTGCATGTTATTTATCATAGATGGGATCATGTATTAGTTTGTATGACATGATGATTATTGTATCCTCTCTTGCCTCTATCCAAGGATTTGTCAGGTACCCAAGACCCCGAGGATTGAGCCAGGTATAGGGAGTATGAGTAATGACTAATCTGCAGGTTGGGAACCCCAGTGACAGAAGGGGTAATACGGTTGTATGTGCGGGATTTACTTGGGATTAACAGTGACATCACTATGCATATCATTAGTTCTCTTTCTTCTATGGATGATACTAGTAGGTTATTGATATAAGCGGTTGTGGATGCAATAGCAATTATGGATGCACTTCTCACATATAATTATCTTGCTCTAACAATTACATGCATACTTTATTATTATCTTTTCTTCCCATCAGATGTTTTGCACAGCTACAGGTGAAACCGAAAGCCCTAGGCCCTCTCTCTCCATCATCGACAACAACAAAAGATAGCAAACTCTTGGTCCGGTAAAACACAAAAAAAAATTTAAAACTCCTGAAGGACCGTTAAAGTAACTTCACTACGCTTTCTGCTTCCCAAGGATTCGATAACCTAGGTCTACTAGGGAAAAAGAGCTATACTACATCCGTAATCTGGATCGATGGTATCAACCCTTTTTCCAGCACCGTTGCCGGTGAAGCAATAACTACCCCGTTGAGGTTAGTAGGAACTTTACTAGTTTTAATTCTTGTTTTTAATTTTGTTAGTTTGCTTTTAGTCTTTATTTGAAAAACCAAAAAAATTAGTTAGTCTTTAAATTCTTGCTTTTATTATCATAAGTCTTTGTTTAAGAAAACCCCAAAACATAGGAAATATGGCTGAAAAAAGCTTAGGGAGTTTGCAACTCCCAACAATGATTATTTGCATACTGGTAGGAATTATTGCTGATGATTATGAAATTAAGACCCACTATTTAAGTTTGGTTCAACATAATCAATTTAGACGCTCTGCTGTTGAGGACGCATGTATGCACTTGAACACTTTCACTGAAATATGTGATATGATGCGCATAAAAGGTGTTGACCCCGATACAGTCAAATTGCGCTTATTTCCTTTCTCTCTTAGAGGAAGAGCAAAAGAATGGTTGCTATCTTTGCCTAGAAATACTATTGCATCATGGCTGGAGTGTACTTCTTCATTTATGACTAAATTTTTTCCACCTGCAAAGACTATGCAACTAAGATCTAATATTACTGGTTTTAGATAGGAAGAGGGTGAGCCACTAGCGCTTGCATGGGAGAGGATGAAAGAATGCATGAGAAACTATCCCAGTCATGGAATGGAAGATTGGTTAATTCTCCATTTATTTTATAATGCTCTTAACTTTGTGTCTAAGTCTATGCTTGATACTGCAGCTGGAGGACCGAAGCAAAGCAGCTGCTAGACAATATGCAAGACAACCATGCCCAGTGGCATGTGGATAGATCAAACACAAAGAAGGTGAACTCCGTCTCACCACAAGAAAATGGAGAACTCAATGCTAAGCTGGATGATCTCATATTAGCCGTAAAAAGTAAGAAAAACCGGGTAAGAGCTATCCCAGAATCAAATATTAAATAAATAGATTTCATAGCTCATAATGGTTATAACCTTGCTTGGAAGAAGAATTATAATCCTAATTTTCAGAAACATTATTATAGTCCTGCAGGTAACTCTAATAATAATATGGGATCAAGTAATGGTAGTCTCCAAGAAACACTTAAGTACTTTATGGACTCACAAAATGAGCAAAATAATATCCTTGTTAAAATAACAGAGAACCATGACGCTATACTTGGTAAATTATCTAACCAAGTTGTAAGTTTGAGGAATGATTTGCAGGCCCTCCAAGAAATAACAAGGATTGTTGAGGCACAACTAAGTAAGATAACCGAGAGTCAAACTCTCATTCTAGCTAAATTTGCAGGTAAAGCTGAGCCCAATCCTGTTGAAGACCTCAAGATGATGAGAATCCAAAGGGAGGATCCTAAACAACTTGATTATAGTAATGCTCCTTCACCAAGTTACACCGTTGAAGATCTTATAAAAAGTATCAACATCAAGATTCCAGTAAGTGAAGGAAATGAGGAAGCTATGTATCAACACTTCATTAATCAGGTAGCAATAAAGGTACATGAGCTTGAGGAAGAATATAAGAAAAATGCTGAAAAATTACCTGTGAAGCTTGATGATATATTTGAGCCTACTATTAAGATTAAAATTGGGACCAATGAGATAGCTGCACTTTGTGATCTAGGTGCAAGCATTTCAACAATTCCAAAAAGTCTTTTTAATAAGTTCAATCTTGGCTCTTTTGAAATCAATGAGTTAAAATTACATCTAGTAGATTCTACCTACAAACAAGTTGTAGGGATTAAAGAAAATACTTTAGTATACATTAAAGGCTGTCCTGCTCTTATTGATTTTTTTTATTGTTGGCATGCCTGAAGATGCTACTGCTCCTATTATATTAGGTCGTCCATTCTTAAGAACTATTAAGGCTTTGATTAATCTACATGAAGGGAACGTGAAGCTTCAATTGCCTTCGCGAGATCCTTTTGTTATTCATTTTCCCAAGAAGAAGAAAGCTAAGCATGATGAAAAGGAGGCCATCACTTTGAAGGCCAATTATTTTGGAGTGGGTGTTCCACTCATCTGGCCTAAGTGAGCAACATCGAGGTCAAGCTATTGACCATAAAAGAGCACTTCATAGGAGGCAACCCATGTGAAATAAAGGATTGAGTAAAGTTTTTAAGTTTTAGTTTAAGTTTTATGTTTAATAAAGAGTGCTAGAAAGCTCTAGTTGAGGAGAAGAAGTTCGGTAGTACTAAAAATCCTGCTCTGTACATGCTGATGTTGGTCGACAATTTTTACTATCATTTTTATGTCAAAAACAAGGTGTTTTGCTAAGTTTCAGGATAAGAAAGAACTCTCGAAGAAATATAATTTTTTTGATGTCTACAGAAGGTTTAACGACCAACTATATGGCGGGAATGAATATTCCACCTGTATAGTTTGGCCGTATAGATATCTTTGCCATTGGCATATTTTCTTTCGTAGGTACTGAAGGTTTAACGACCAACTATACGGCGGGAATAAAAATTCCAGCCGTATAGTTTGGCCGTATAGATATCTTTGCCATCGATAATTTTTTTTCATAGGTACTGAAGGTTTAACGACCAACTATACAACGGGAATAAAAATTCCAGCCATATAGTTCCGGCCGTATAGTTATCATCGCCTTTGTAAAATTTCTTTTCCAGGGTGCAGAAGGTTTGATGACCAGCTATATAGCAGGGAGAAAAATCCCGGTCGTATAGTTCTGGCCATATAGTTGCGCAGCCAGGTGAAAACCCTGAATTTTTGACATCATACCAACTATACGATGGGAACAAATTGTTCCGGCCGTATAGTTTGGCCGTATAGATGCGTCCGACCACAAAATCACCATGGAACGGTACCCCCAACACCAAAACTTCAATCTTTTTTCTCTCTTCTATCTCCAAACTCTCTCAAAACCTCAAGAGATCTTCATGTCTACTTAATTTCGTTTGATTTCCTCGCACACAAGTGATCTACGGTATGTTCTCCTCCGATCCTCCAATTACTTTTTGCAAATTCATTTTTTATCTGTTATCATTATCAATCTAGGATGATACCTACTATGAACTAATTGCCATGATTCTCTTGCCTAGATTATTATTTTGAGGGGACTCTTTAGTGTGCTAAGATGAGGAATATGTTATGCTTATTATTGTTGGATCAAAAAGTTTTATTTCTTGTTTTTCCTTATTATTCTAGATTATGAACACAAGGAGCCAAACTCGTGCTCGTGCCGCCGCTAGTTTTTCTCGGGCTGTCGCTCAAGAACGCATGGGGATACGGTTTAGGGATGAGCTCCAACATGATCGCTTCAACAGGATCAAGAACCGAGAAGTGAAGACAACCAAGTGGGCTTGCCCCATTATATTGAATCAACTCGGTATTTCCAATGACTTCAATTTACTTTGCAATAGAGTTGGCCTGCAAAACTTTGTATTCAATTATGTGCCTACTTATCGCCGATTAACTCTTGAATTTTTAAATTCTTTGCAAAGCACCGTTAAAGCATGGCATGGAGAGGACATGATTTCTTTCCGACTTATGAACAACAATTATGCTTTATCACTAGATGAGTGGTGCGCATGTTTTAATTTTCCAAAAAATAATGCTAAAGCCTTACGTGCATCCTTTACTGGCATACACCCTTCCCTAGAACTTTATTATAAT
This sequence comes from Avena eriantha, assembly GCA_910589775.1. NCBI lineage: Eukaryota > Viridiplantae > Streptophyta > Magnoliopsida > Poales > Poaceae > Avena > Avena eriantha. The sequence goes on from CAJUXJ010000960.1 coordinate 65,208, forward strand.
AGAATGAGTTTCTCTTCTAGAGTAAGCAAGGGGAAGAATATTCAACATTCTGCAATTCGCTATTTGTTCTATGTTATTGCTAACACCTTGCAGGCACAAAATGAGTTCACAAGACTCAATGAGGAGGACATCCTAGTCCTTGCAAAAGCTGCTTTCAACAACATCGACTTGTCACTCAACTTGGGCGCAATTCTTGTGCGCTACCTAGAGTACCAATCCTCCCAAAGCCAAGGACCAATCATAAGTGGAGGCGTCATCACCGTGCTTTCCATTTCCCTAGGCATCAACCTAGGTGAGTTGCAACCAGTGCTAGGTGAGCGACGTGTTGGTTTCTCTACTTTAAAAGCTTGTGGAATGCTCACTAGAAGAGGTGGTGTTTATTACTTGCATATTGCTAGAGCTGGGTGTCTCTACCCTGCTCCTTTGCCTAATGGCCTTTTTTCTATCGAGGAAGGATGTTTGCTATATGACTTGCAGGTTGAGCAACACCAACCCGAGGAGGAGATTTAGGATGAGGATGAGGAGCAAGAAGTTCCTTATCAAGAGGAGCAGCCACCAACCCGGTTCGCTACATACCAAGACTTCCAAGAACTTGGAGGAACTATGGAGAGGATGCATAACCTCTCCTTGAACCTCCGAGAAACAACTAGTAATTTATCAACTCAATTTGCAAACTAGAGTTACAACCTTTTCCCACCACCACAATGATTTGAAGGGCTTGCAAAAGACTAAGCTTGGGGAAGTTTCCTCATTATATTTATTTGGCGTTCATTTGCTTTTATTTATTTCGAGGTTATGTTTTTATTTCGAGTTTATAAGCACTCGTGTTGGTTTCCCCAACACTTTATCTTTAGTTATTTCTATTTGTTTTCGAGACTTTCTAGCTAAGCTTTGCAGCCAATTTTCTATTCTTTAATTCCCTCTCTTAAAAAAAATGATTTTTCCATTTATCTTTATTTTCCATCTTCCTTCCTTTATATTCTCCTTATGGCTTTCACATATTTGCATGAGAGTGATCGACTTTGAGTTTCCAAGAAGCAAATCAATAGGGAAGAGAGAAGTGGAACCAATCATGAGATGTATGCCTTAAGACTCCCAAAATTTGAAGTTTGAGAAACCCATGCTAGTTAGTAGTAAACGTTGATATATTATATTGGTGGAGTGAGTCTTTATATTGTAGTAAAATTTTGTTTGCATGGGTATTTAGTTGGGTACGTTTTGTTCTAGCTCTTGTAGTTAACCAAGTCTCGCCTAAAAATTTGCTAAACAGTTGTAATAAGAAAAAGTCTCACAATTGAAGGCTTGGGTGTTGTAGTGTTTAGTCTTGAAGGCTTATTTCTAGAGACACTCAACACCACAGAAAATAATGATTGACTTGATAGCTCTCTTTAAAAGGATTTGTTCAATTGAATTAATATTTTGCGGTTTTTGTGAGCATGCTAAAGTTTTACTTGTGAATCATAAGAATGATATAGCTTTATGCGTGTCAAACTTCATGGGATGCCAAAAACTCCGCTAGCCAATGAACAACCTTCATGGAGGAATCTCCTAGATTTCGGCTATGAGTTAATTAAACATATGTAGCAACAATGCTATAATGGGTAAGATTCTTGGCATTCTTGGGTAGATGTGTTCATGATGGAATCACTCCTATGGCTGATATGAGTAATCACTATGCAAAAGGAACAAAAACCTTGGTGATGCCACGAGTGTCCATCACAACCCGATAAACTAATTATTTTTTGGCATGCTCTCAATTACTTAAGAACTGAAATTCTTGAAGGACAATGAACAAACAAGTAGTTCTTGAAAAGTCTTGACTTATTAATGCAGGATAATTGAGATACTCTAGTGTATTTTTTATGACAAACTCTCATAGTCTCAATTTTACATGATTATACTTTATTGTTCGAAGACAAGCCTATGAGTTGATTACATGACATGGAATAAGGTTTACTCATTTGAATCATCCATGTTAACAATAATTTTGCTGTGCTATAAAGATGCATAAAACCCCGTATGATATGCTTGCCATTATTCTATCTATGCTGAAGTTTTTCAGATTAATAAAGTGGAGGAAACTTGAGACTACCAATCATGAGTAAGATCATCATCTCGTTATTTCAGTTTAAATGTTGAGTTCCTTTTTGATTTTGGTTTTCTTGCTCAAGGACGATCAAGTTTATCCATATTTAAACTAGATATTATTCATATTTTTGATGAAATATCTCTCTAAACCCTGCCACAATACCTAATGATCAAAGGAGTATGCAATCCTTTCTTTTTATTTTTCCCTACGCAGATAATGACGTTTGATGATGGGAATCATAACATTAAAGTCAAAGATACGAGATTTCCAACAACCCAAAGAAACCAGGGGTCGTGAAGTGGAGACAGAAGCCATATAGTTGCCATCGACACTGCTAGGTCAAACAGAACAATTTTCCTGAAGGGACCCCTATATAAAGAGGCCTCGGGTGACGAGAAACAGATCCCCGGAGAGCCCCGTAGAACCCTAGAAACCTGCATCCACAACACCGAAGAGCCACCGGAGTAATAGACTTAGATCTAATCTCAAAAAACTTCTCCACCACCATATCCATTCCACCACTTGTAATAGTAGATCTCATCTTTGATTGCTGACATTGTAAGACTATTTGCTATCAATCTCATGATTTCCATTGCAATGTTTATGATTGTTGATTTCATCTCTATGTGTGAGTAATTCTCTTTGGGCTAAGGGCTTCGGCCTAGCCATGTAGCTTTTGTGCATGTTATTTATCATATATGGGATCATGTATTAGTATGTATGACATGATGATTATTGTATCCTCTCTTGCCTCAATCCAAGGACTTTTCAGGTACCCAAGACCCCAAGGATTGAGCCAGGTATAGGGAGTATGATTAACGACTAATCTGTAGGTTGGGAACCCAGTGACAGAAGGGGTAGTACGGCTGTATGTGAGGGATTTACTTGGGATTAACAGTGACATCACTATGCATATCATTAGTTCTCTTTCTTCTATGGATGAGACTAGTAGGTTATTGCTATAAGCGGTTGCGGAGGCAATAAAAATTATGGATGCACTTCTCACATATAATTATCTTGCTCTAACAATTACATGCATACTTTCTTATTATCTTTCATTCTCATTAGATGTTTTGCATAGCTACAGGTGAAACCAAAAGCCCTAGGCCCTCTCTCCATCATCGACAACAACAAAAGACAGCAAACTCTTGGTTCGGTAAAACACAAAAAGAATTTTAAAACTCCCGAAGGTCCATTAAAGTAACTTCACTATGCTTTCTGCTTCCCGAGGATTCGATAACCTAGGTCCACTAGGGAAAAAGAGCTATACTACATCCGTAATCCGGATCGAAGGTATCACTCGTCATCAGGAAACTTGTCCTAGGCCTCATGCACACAGGTTTGCTTGAGAAGTGGAGACGCAACAATAACTTTGCTCACAGCTATGATCGGTGGAGAGAGCCGTCAAAGATTTAGTCGGTAGCACCTCTTCATCCCACGAGCTAGGCAGCGTTGGCCCGACGACCTGTAGAGGCTACTCCATGACCGTACTGGGAGGAGGCGAAGCGAGGCACAACGAGCCATGCGTGAGCAAGCTCAGAACATCCTTCATGGCGGCAGTCCAGTCCCGACAAGTTTCAAGGAGCAAGGGGGTGCTGGCGCGCGATAGAGGCCCAACAGCGTCCAAGATGACGGAAGCCAACCGCATGGCTGCCGAGCGACGTGAGCCCCCGTAAGCGCCCGAAGAGTGGCCCGAAATGCAAACACCACGTTGACTGCTCGCCCGGGCATGACCCAAGTCGTGATAGGAACGAGAGGAGTCGCGTCTCGACAGCCCGTGGCGAGACTTGTGATGATCCTCCTCGTCATCATCTTCATGTCGGTGGAACCTGCGAGGCTCACTATCAACGTAGCATGCACCGTAGCGGGAATGACTGCAGCGGCGGTCTTCATGCGCCTTGGAACACAAGCGATGGTGCTCCTAGACGGTAGATCGAGAGCGGCGCGAATCGCCATGCCTGTCTGGTCTGGAGCCCGAACGGGTCTGCTGTCACGCCCTTCCTGATGAGCAGCACGCTTACGATCACGACCATCTTCCTCTTCACAGCGAGCATTTTGTGGCTGAGCCAGCATGCCAAGAGTGTGGATGGGCACCGTCAGAATAGACCCCGAGTCCACACCCACCGGCATACCTTCGATGGTGCCCAGGTGACACTGAGGGAGTGCGATGCTGGCCGGAAGTCAGTGATAGACTCGCCGCCATCAAGCACCAGAGCACCCATGAAGTCTTCCACACAATCCACGTGCAGTAGGATCCTGAAAGTGATTCCCCTTTTCCATTGATCGGGCATGTCCTCCTCGATGCGGACCTTGGAGGAGAGATCCCCGGGCGCCTTGTTGATGAGGGTGCACCAAAGAACCTTGGAGATGCGGTGTGGCGACATCGTCCAAACCCACATGCAGAAGGCGCTTCCTCACCTCCTTCGGCTCCATGGTCGTGAAGGCATCGTCGAGGCGCTGCACCGTGCACTTCCGTCCAACCAGCTGGTCCACAACCTCTGGCCTCCAAGCAAAAGGGGGAGCCCATCGACGACCACATGGGCTCGGTAGTGGAGGTCAGTGTTGTAGGCCTGAGAGACGGCACACCATGGTCGGAAGTGGACGTCGAGACCATCGATCTTGAAATTGCAGCGCTCCGTACGCATCACCTCGTCATGCCACTCGGCGGAGGAGAACTTGACGAGGTATTGCTGCGGGAAGTGGGAGATCACCATCAGTTCCGACTCGCGAAGGCAGAACTTGCGGCGAAACACGTCCTCGATGTCAGAGGGGTCCGTTCCCGAAGGAGCGGAGAGGACCCAGGCCACCAGGGCCGAGTTTTCCCAGTCGAGGCGCTCGCGGTGGAGGTCGTAGGAAGTGGCGATGAAGAAGGTGTCTTCTTCCGTGCGCGTGGAAGGGTGGCCAAGGAACAACATGGCAGCCGAGGATGGACGAGACACACTCGGATCAGAGACGCGGCGTGGGAGCTTGAGGCGCGATGGATGACTGCGTGGGCGCAGCCGTGGTCACGAGGTGACGAGATGCTCTGGAGAACTGCACCGAAAGTAGGGTCGCGGGTGCCTACTTGTAGCCGAAGGAGGTGAGGAAGCGGCGCAGGTCTGATTGGAGGAGGTGGAGCGACGGCGGCCCAGCTGGAAGGCCACAACCTTTCAGGCTTCGCGACGCACGCGGCGCGATGTCACATGAGTCCAACCCTCCTGCTCGGCAGGAGAAACTCCTGGGCCCGCCATCACCGAGCGATGCAGGGGGAAAGGAACCAAAGCAACGGGGTGCAGCGGGGAGTGGGCCTCTTCGTCATGAATGCAGGGGATGGGCACATTGAAGCGCACCTTCCTGTGCAGCCACCTTGGTGAAGGGATCCTATGGGCGGAGGAGGCGCAGAGGATGCTTTTTTATGTGTGTCTCCTTGATAACTGCTAGATCATACACCTGAGATAAATTTCATTTGAACTTCAGGATTTCCTTAGAGCATCTCTAGCAGACACCGAAAACTCCTCCAATCTGAGAAATTCCGATAGTTTTTTATCCAAATTCTTACCCTAATAGACCCGTGAACATGGCCCGACACGTAAAATGTTTTCGGTGGCCAGAGAATTCACAGCGCGGACACCTTTTTGTAGGGTTTGCGAGGCTATCTCTAGATCGAGACTCGAGTCTATTTCCCCTCCTCCACTGCTCCGCTACTGCATCAGCGCCGCGCAGCAGATCGAGCCCTCCCAACACTAGATGGCTCCACGCTGCTGTTTAATCAGAGTCTAGGAGGCCAGATTGGTCCTAGGCCTCGTGCCCCATCGCCTCCCAGCCTCTTTCTCTGGTGGACATGCAACGACACGAAGGAGGGAAGCTCGGGCGCCGTTTGATAATCACTGTCACCATCTCCCTCCTTCGAACTTTCCATGATGTAGCCCGTTCTACGGATGCTCCTACATCTACACCACCCCCCCCAAGTGGACCCATGACTCCAATGCCCGAGCCAAGCTCTTCCAAGCTAAGGTGAATTCGCTCCTTGCATCATGTGACTTTGACACATCCTTGGATGGCTTGCTACTTCATGCAAATACACTATGCATTCTCAGCTATGAAGCCCCGACGCATCACCAAGCTCCTATGGATGATGTGCAAGGCGCAGGTCAAAAAGAGGAAGCTGTCGGAGCTGCTCAGACCGGAGTCTCCGGCCTATCAGACCGGAGTCTCCGGCCCATCTCTGGACCGACCCTCAAATTGAGCTCGAGGACACTCAGATGGCCACTCTAGAGACGGACTGGAGACCGACCAGAATCTCTAGCCCAGACCGGAGTCTCCGATCCACCACACCTGAGTCTCCGGACCGTGTGTCGACAGGCATGTAAAAGCCTTTGGGCCTTCGGCCCATGTACCCCTTATTCCATCCAAAACTTATCTTTTATTCCAAAAATACCCTTGAGTTAGGGGAATGTTCGTTTGCAGTACCAAACTTGGTGGGTGAGCGCACCGCGGTACCCGAGTTGTCATCAATCACGCAGAGGGGCCATAGTAGAACCGCCAATTGTCCAGAAGGGCCAAATGGGGGTGAATACAAATCTAACGGCCAAACGGTCATTTGAACCAGACAAAAAACGGTTGAACTCAAATACCGCCGTTAGGTCAACTCTTCTTGGCCCACCATGTCAGTATTCCCCGTTATCTTTTGCGGTCGTGGACTAGCTTACCCCTGCGTGGACTAGATCCCTGAGTGGACCAGATCTATTTCTTTGCTCTGCTCTGGTCTTCTCCCCAGCTCCCCTCCCCATAACATTTTCTCAGCTCCGGCTGCTCGTCTTAGATCGGAGCTCGCACTTGCTCTAATTTGCATCCCCGCCATGTCCGGTCAACCTCCAATGCCTCTAATCGAAGCTCGCAGCCGTCACTGTTGCATCGTTCGCCGTATCGGAGCTTCGCGTCCCCGGAGTAATATCACGCCTCTGGCTAGTCCTTCTCGCACGGCGGGGCGCGTCCTGTCGGGCGATCCAGGCCGGCGACCAGCCTCGAGAAGTTGCGTGCTGCCGCGCACCCTAGGCATGGTAGCCCTGGCACAGCTATTGGACGACCACACTCTCATGGCCACCGTGCTGGGCGTCCGTCCCGCCGTGTCGCCTACAGAGATGCTGTCGGCTTTCAGGTCTCGTTTTGGGATCAGATGAAATGAGGTCAACATTGAGGTATGCGCGCTGCCATTCGATTTTTTCGTCCGGTTCGAGCATAGCTCAGACACCGAGCGCGTTCTGCATTCTTCCCGTTCTTTCGAGTGCTGCGGGGAGAAAATGAGCTTCATGCCTTGGCATCGCGCTTGCGGGTGGGACGATCGCTTGGGGCAGCTTTGTTTCTTCTCCAAATTCGGCTTTGACGGCCTCCCATTGGATGCTTGGGAGCCGGAGGCCCTCAAGTAGGTCGTCAGTAGCCTTGGCGGCGAGCTGGTGGAAATCGTGCCACCGAGCGACAGATGGGTCATCGAGGTAAAGGCGTGGCTGAAAGATCCTGACGCCATTCCTAAGATGTACGAGGTGCAGATTCCAAGCAGGACAGGGTGACAGCTTTGCTGGAAGCACCCGGTCATCATCCACCTAGAGGAGGTTCTGGAATCGGTACATGGCATTCAGGGCCCCGAAGAGGCTGCCAAAAAGCATCCTCGTCGCCTGCAGTGTTGGCCTGGAAGGATCGATGGCACAGGACCACCACCGTTTCGCGACGGCGCACACAGTTTCGGTGGGGGGACTGGGCTTGGACGAGATAGTGGTTCTGATTTCCCTCGAGTGAAGACAGAGCTCTAGTGAATTGCCGTGGTATGTGTGGCTAATGAATTTGTAGTATGGAGAGCGTAGCAGGAAATTAGCATCGACTAAAAATGTGTAATAGTTTGAATCGATGTAGTACGTGTGTATAATAGTTTGAAGTAGTATGTGTGTGTAATAGTTTGAATCGATATAGTATGTGTGGGTAATGAATTCGATGTAGTGTGTGTAATAGTTTGAATTGATGTAGTTGAACACCGTGCTTTATAATTTATGTGAATAACCAAGGACAGCCTCATGAAAAGAGGGTGGTCTAGCAATGAGCAATGTCAATTCTGTGGATGCTAGGAAAATGTAGTCCATCACCACTTCAAGTACAAGGTAGCTAGATTTGTAACACGTTGAACTGCAGGACCATTTTGCAGGCAACACAAGACAAAGGAAAAATGGTTTACAACACAGACAGCAGACGCAAAATCTATAGTCTGGGATAAAAAGATGCTAGTTAACTGGATTGAACCACGACTAGTAATTGAAGGAAATAGATACTTGATAGTATTTGCTTACAATAGTAGTACTTCCATACAAAAGGGTCTTATACCTGCACAAAAGTGGGCTAAACTTCCTACTAGTTTATAGAACAATTCGTCAGCATTTCATCTACAAAAGCCATTCTTTAGTCTGAACTTAACTATTCTACACTGAAGAAACTATAGATCTCCACCAGAAAAGTTGGATGGCCAATTGCCTTGAGGGGACATAAGTTCTTTGATCATTTAACCTAGACTTATCTATTGCCTTCTCGCCAAACTACAAGAAATCTACATCGTTCATGCACGAGTGATTTGTGTGCGCTAGTCCCGGTTCAGTTGGACCATCCGCGTCGCCGCAACGATTTCTTCGAAACTGAAATTCGGCATCTCCTTCTCGAGATCGTAGGTCCGTGTGAACTCTAACCTGAATTCCGAGGCTGAGCTGATGCTCGCCGCTGGCTCCGGCTGTCGAACAATCCAGCATGCTGAGTGTAGACGCTTGGTCGCCGCCACGGTACAGCCTCCGACGGTGCGTAGGATGGAGCGTCTTTGCCACAGACGGCGTGCTCCCAGCCTCTCCCACTGAGGTAAGGTAGTCTGTGCCGAAGCGTGGACGCGAGAGTTCCTAGACCTTGGCGCTGCCATGTTCGAGGGTGTGTACCCTCGGCGGCGGCATGCTCTCATGAACGATTTGATATTTACCTTGTTCCCACTGCCTAGAGCATGCCGTAATGCCACCGCGCGATTTCTCCACATCGCTCTCTTGGCCCTGCTTGCCGCATCAGGCGCCGACGACACCGCAGTCGCCGTCGCGGCCGATTCGGCACATTTGGGGAAATCATCCGCCTGGCAGGGCAATGGGAGACCAGCCTTGAAGTAGAGCTTCATGGCCTGCCTTAGAGGGTCTAAATACCCTAGTTTCGGCGGCTGTCGCAACGGCGTCGGCGGCTTAGGCGTGGCCATGTTACCCTAGTTGGTGCGACGCGGAGGAGCTGCGCAAGGTGAACTGTGGTTAGTCGGAGAAGGGGAGTGAAAGACTGACAGTAGGTTTGGACTACGGGCACGCGTGAAAATAACCATTTCCCATTTCCTTAGAGGGTAATAATTCGACACCCGTTGCATTAACAACTCAATATTTATTTTCCTTCTCAGCATAAGAGTGCGAACGTATTAAAAAGATCGGTCGTGGCTATCCACCTCATCGAGCAATGTACCAGGACAGGTAGGACACGGGACCGGGTTTCATTTTAGAAATGCTGACGACTGTGCCCTTATGTTTATACGATATTATTGATATGCCACCATGTACCGTCGAGTGTAGCAACACCATCAGAAACATGGGATAACGACGTGGCGTGTTTTCTTTTTTTAAAGGGCATCAGAAACAAGGGATGCCGACGTGGCATGTTTTCTGACTGGCATGCCCGCCCCCTCCACCTTCGACGGCGTGCATCCCAGGTTCGAGGGGTGGTGCCGCCCACCAACACATTATTGTTCAATTTTCCATGTGGAACCTGAATTCCGGCGCTGAGCTGATTCCCATGTCGAACACAGAGAATTCTGAAAGAAGCTACTAAAAATAAATACTTTGAATTCTGAAAGTACTAAATTTAAATACATTATAATTTTTTCTGAAAGGTAATACGCATACTGCTCATCAAAATAATATAAATACAGTACAAAATTTGACTTCGAAAAATAGACCTAAAAATGCTAGCAAATAACCTAGGATGAATATAGGATTCATTCTCCCCTATATATTTCGTCGGCGGCGGCTCCCGCGTGCTGCAACACATGTTCAGAGAACTCTCTCCATCTGCAGTGTGCTGCCAGTATCTCGTCCAGAGGGTAAGGCCTCGGTGTATGTTCCAGACTTAAGCCATACATTACAATTGTTGGTTCCTCTTCCTAGGCTTGAACCTCATGATCGTACAGCAACCGGGTTTGACTGTGGGGTGTAACCTGGTGTCAATGGAGATAGACCGATTGTAACCAACGAAGAGGGCACGACTTCCAATGTCTCTGACGGCCTCGAGAGAGCGGTTCTCCGTGTCCACCTGGTACAACACCGGTTGATCTTTGGCGAAATCCCCGTTCAACACAAGAAGTAGATCACCATCTGACTCCACAAGGTAAAAATTGTAGGTTCCGCGTACCTATTCAAAGACTGGGGCTGAAATTATTTTGGCCATCGTGACAGTGCTCGCGCGCTACTCTAACTAGATGTTGGTCGACAAGATGTCTCCATTCTCAAGTAATGCATATACTTCCCCTCAGAATGCCGTCATGCAGACTAGAAGCATATCTGGAGGTGGCGAATACAATCCTTCTCCAACTGATCCATTGATTTGCCCTGTTGGGGTGCTCTCATCGGCCCATGCAATATGATCTGGATAATCAGTGCAAACGAACACCATCGTCGGGGACTTCGTCACGATGACAGATTGCAGAAGATCAGATGGTATGTGTGCTTGAAACTCAGTGTTAGACTTATGAGTGATTGGGTTCAGAAGCCGAATCTGGTACGGCTCCACCCTCTGAGCAGGCACGATGACGCCACGAGAAACACCGACGAAGTAGAATCTTTTGGAAGAAGAGGGCATTAGTTAGCACTAAGATGTTTACAATGGAAAATACCAATAAATATCGGATGTGAATGTGAACCTGCGATGGACGTCCATTAGATTTGTCCTGAAGCAACGATCAGTGGCGAGGTTGAGGAAGGTGAAGTCGCCAACGTCTGGAAGTGTGTGATCTATCATGATCCAGTTGTTGAGATGGAATTCGGGCACCTTTAAAGTGCGGCGCCAATCGGTGCGGACTTCCCGACAAGCAGCATAGGTGTCAACGTACTCCTCTTTCTCCAGCAAATAGTCAGCGATCTTGCGAAGTGCGTCGGCTGGGAGATCGGACCAGTTCCTCTTCATCCGGCTACTGGCCATGGCTTACGTGTAGGAATGTTTTGATCGAGGAAGAAAGAAGAACTACCACTGCGAGGAGAAGAAGAAGAGGATAACAGACGAGGGAGACGAAGCGGAACTGCCACTGCGAGGAGACAAGAAGACGAAGTGGAACTGCCACTGCAAGGAGACGAGGAGACGGGGGAGAAGAAGCGGAACTGCGAATTCAAGATTGGATCAACGGGCTTTTTTTCGGAACTAGCGCGTGAACCAGCCATGCACTGCATGCAAGTTTTGATCAAACAGACTAACATGTGGGACTTGCTAAAAAATTCCGTGAAGTGCTCCCGTGCATAGTGCGCTGATAGGTGGCATGTTTTCTGACTAGCGGGCCCGCCTCCACCACCTTCGACGGCGCGCGTCCCATGTTTGAGGGCTGGTGCCGCCCACCAACACATTATTGTGCAATTTTCCAAGCTTTGTCGCAACCAGCTCCGCTCCTCTCCTCTGCTCCTGCCGCCGCCACTCCGCTCAGTCGTGCACCACTCTCGTCGTCCCCTTGGGCCGTCGTCTTCCCGCCCTCCCCTCCCTGCCATCCCCTCACGTCCCCTCCCGTCTCCTCCCTGCCCTGTCTCCTTGCCGCGGCCCACCGCCCAGGCGCGTCTAGAAACAAAAACCGAGAGTCGGCCGTTGGGTTAGGGCCCAACGATGCTGGTGATCTGGATCCCGCTCGGAGATGGATCCTGCGAGGCTTGCGAGCACGGATATGGGTCCTGCGCGGCTGGAGAGCACGGAATCTCCTTCAAGTCTGGAGAGCATAGAGGACAACGAAACGGGGGGAGAGGAAGCGGGGTGCAGAGCTTTGGAGGTATGGAGCCCGGAGAAGGTGTCATGCGTCCACATTAAAGGGTAAGAACTGTGATTCCTTTTCTGCATACCCCAATATTAGCGTTTCTAGTCCCGTGGTGATGGCAAGGATATGTTTTGGTAACCGCAGGACGTCTGTACAGCTTGTCCTCGAGCATGATGCTTTTTCAAGCAAGCATGAAGGCACTGAAACGTGTGGCGGTGCGGATGATGATGAGAAAGCATATCCAGACATGGCTGCTCACCCTGATAGGATGGAGAGTAGGGAATATTTGGTTGATTCAAACTTTGAGCCTGACTATGGGACTGATGAGGAAGAGGAATGTGAAGATGTGGAAATGGGATGTAGATACGACGATGAAGACGTGGACAGGCCAGTGATACACTTTGATAGGGACAATCCTACAATTGATGAGGGGACTGTCTTTAATAATGTGGAGGACTACAGATATGCAGTTCCAACCAATGCAATCAGAGTTGGGTTCGAATTTATCATTGAAAAGAGCGACCAAAAGAGATTTAGGGTGCACTGTAGGGAAAGTAATGTGTGTAAATGGATATTACATGCATCTCCAATGGGGGGTGGACACCCATTTCAGGTTGCAATAGCTACATTTAGTTTCAGTCTTTCTCATATTTATTCTGCTGATAACTAGCTCTGAATTATTTGGATTCTTATCGAATGCAGATCAAAGTAAACACGAAGAAAACACAACTGCCCTAATACTTCTTTAAGTGGTAAAATTAGACCGGCGACTACTAAGTGGATTGATGCTACTGTACTTGACTAGGTGAGGCAGGATCATAACGTTGGACCTGCTTAACTCAAAGCAAAGATTAGCAAAAAGTTTAAAGTTCTGATTCCTTACCACAGAGTCTTTGATGGGAAGGAGATGGCTCTAGACTTCATTTAAGGCAAGTGGAATGACAGTTTTCATATGTTGTATAGTTTCAAAGCTCAGGTAGAGAAAACATCACCTAGTAGTGTTGTTGACATCGATTATGAGGTTGTGAAAGGGAGAGAAAAGGTCTCGAGGGGGTCAGGTATAAGCAGGCAGATAAGATATGCTTCAGGAGATGTTTTGTCTGCCTGAAGGCATGCCTGGAAGGGGTTCCTAGACGGCTGCAGGCCATACTTGGCAATAGGGCAACTTCTTTAACAAGGAAGTTCAGGGGACATGTTGCTTCTGCTTATGCTTTGGACATGCATAATTGGCTTCTACCCGTAGCTTATGATGTTCTTGAGGGTGAATCAAATGAAAGCTGGACATGGTTCATGCAGAGACTACGGGAAGTAATTGGTCACCTGGAAGGCTTGGTGATACACAGCGGTGCATCCGAGGGTCTTGAGAATGCAGTTGATGTTGTGTTTCCTGGGGTTGAGCATAGGGAATGCATGCGGCACCTCGCTACTAACTTCACGAAGAAGTTCAAAGGAAAGATCTTTGAAGAGGACTTGTGGTGATCATCATACACATACACCCCAAGCACACATGCTACTTACTTGCAGAACATGTATGTAGTGCCAAAGGTGAAAAAATACCTTGAAGAACATCACACCAAGCTATGGGCCAGAATCAAGTTTTGTGAGTTAAGCAAGGTGGATTTTGTTTGCAATAATTTGACAGAGAGTTTCAATGATAAGATTTCGGGCATGAAGACACTTGGAATTGTTATTTGTTGGATGCAATAAGATAGTGAATAATGGTGAAGATAGATTTAAGGCAAAGAATTTGTGCAAGAAATTTTTTAGGCCATAAAATAGTTTCAAAGGTGGTTATGTTACTGAATGCAAGAACCAGGGCAATGCGAACGATAAAGATGAGGATGGTTAGAAGTTCCAGAACATTGGCTAAGGTTTATGAAGAATACAAGCATGGAAGTGAATGGAGGTACACTAGACATTGGAAACAAGACTTGTTCATGCAGGCAGTGGCAGATTACTGGTCTGCCATGTAACCATGCAATTTACTTCATCTTGAAGCTTAGAGGTAATGGAGCTGAAATAGAGAACTATGTCGACACTATTTCTCCAAGTGGACAAGTTTGCTGACAACTTATGCAGAAAACGTACCACCTATGGCCGAATGAAAATGATTGGGAGATTGTAGATCCAGGGTTCAAACTTCACAACCACTAGTTCTTAGTGAAGGACCACCTGGAGGCCTAGAAAGCTAAGGATCGAAAGCCTCCCTCCGATAAAGGTATCCAAGGCTGGGAGCTAGGAAAAAGGAAATGCGGACGTTTGTGGCATGGGGATTCGGCCATATCAAGAGGTTGTGCAAAAACCCAGTTACACATGCTATTGTCCCTGTTCACACCCCGGTGGCAGAAAATGAGGCTTCTCAGCCAGAACTAGCAGAAGAGCAGCGCGAAGACGTGATGAGCACTCGGAGGAAAACGTACGTAAGCAGCCAATTTATGAAGAAGTGGAGGTGCCGGCGAGAAAAGGTGTGAAAAGAAACAAAGGGTAAGCGGAACGGGAGGAAAGGGCAAATAATGGAGGTGTATTAGAATATGAAGAAGTTGCAGGGGTGATTGAGGATGTTCTTGAGGATCTTTCGGCTAACTGCAGGAGAATAATAAATCCCTGCCAATTTCATCTTTGTACGATTCTCCGGATGAAAGGTAAGCTTAAAAATTGTTTTATTTGCCATTTTATCATTTTTTTATCCTCATCAACTGATGCTTAATGCAGCGTGGGCTAGCAGACTAATAAGAGGAGCAGAAAGATTGGGCACAGTAACGTCGTATGTTGAATTATATCATTGAAACTAAACTAGCCGTGTCGTCTTTATTTATATCTGGCGCGTGCAACGTGTCTGTGATGGGGTCATGTGGACCAGATTACATTTTTTTAAATATTATTACATTAATTTTTTACCTGCGTTTGGACGCGGCTACTAGTTCCCATCTCCCTTGCATTCCCATCTCCTCTAGCGCACTCCAGAATTATGTTGTGCCATCAAGTAGCAGAGTCAGCGTATTGTCCCATCAGGTGTGAACGCAATGACTTTGTTTGTTCAGAATTTGAGACGACTTTTGATTAGTTTGAAAGACAGAGAAACCTAAAACATGTATCTAGACATGTTTTGGGTATAGACACATTTATTAAATATCTAAAAAAACTAAGTCAGTTATATCTGGACAGAGTAGTACACTATTACAACACGCTCGATCCCTTCTCCTCTGGCGCACTCCAAATTATGGCTGTGCCATCAAGTGCTGGGAGCAGAGTCAGCGTATTGTCCTCAGATATGCAGGAACGCGCGAACTTTATTTTCAGGATCACGAGTTTCGATCGACTAGTTTCAAAGACAAAGACAACTAAAACATGGCCAACATATATAGATTATGACGATAATCGACCATGACTCAGTGACCCAGATCCAAGAGCGCATTAAGATACCGTACATAGATTTAATTTATGCTTAAGTGGCCCTAATCGACTATGACGCTCCCGTAGTCTCCATCATTGACGATGTTGTCCGCGTCGCCGCCAGCCTCCTCCGCGTCGGAATCGATGCCGACGTTCCCGGCAGCCTCCTCCTCATGGATTCTTCACGGCGCGCTGCATCGATAACGGTGGAGGTCGTACGCCCAGGCACTGCCCAGAAGCGCTGCCTCCCTTCGGGGTTGCGCAGATCCGGGTGGATCTCCCGCCGGTGGGTTCCGCACCTCAATCAACGTAGCCCGCTCCTTCTTGAACAGCTTTCGCTAGTACGCGCTCATACGCGAGTACCGCGCCATTGCCCTCTTTCGCTCCGACAGCTGGCGGCGTGCTCCTCGATCTGCCTCGCCAACGCGTTGTCACGCAAGAGCGGCGCGACAGGAACCCCGGCGTAGCTGAGCTCGAAGCTGCCGAAGCCTCGCAACGGCGGCGCGAGTATGTCGTAGTGGTTGAACATCTGAGCCTCGTGCAAGCTGAGTTTGGGCCTCTCCCTCTCCATGGCGATGAAGGAACACGATCTGATCTTCGGCCCCGAGGTTAAGGGGATAAGGGCAAGGACGTAGGCCCCGTAGTTTCCATGGCCAATCAGTTCGCAGAACAGACTTCTCGCGGATCGCCCTCGCGAAAGACATCACTATCGTCCACGCACCCCGATCCAACGGCGCCTAACAATCGGGGATCGGGTCTTCTAGAAGCCCAGAGCGGTTGCTGGTTAG
>CAJUXJ010000961.1:0-39836 GCA_910589775.1 Avena eriantha
TTGAGTACCTTTCTGTAGAAATTGGAATCAACCTTTTTGGAGGTACCAAACTACTGAGGTGATTTTTTTAGTGAATTAACTCTACATAGAATTGTTTAATTCCTAATAAATCAACCATGGCTCATACAATTTTGGGATCCTGGGATTTGATAGATATTAGTATTCAAGTCTCTTGGGAGTTTGAATTTGGTCAATATATATCTTGGTTTGACCTAGAGAAATTCCTAAATCTAGATTTGGACTATTTTTGTTATTTTTACTATGGGCAAAATATGGAGCAACTGACTATAGGGACAGGGTGACATGCAAGGTATGACCAATACCTAGCATTACAAAGTGGGTTTGCTCCATTTGGATTTACCAAACTCCTATAAATAATTTATTAGTGTATAGGACACATGTGGATATTTAAATTGTTGTAGTTAAACTGGACAAAATCTTGGTCCATTTCCTATATGGTATGTTTCAATAAACAGGTGTGTATCTACTAAAAATTATATCTAGACAAATCATGGCAGATTACATTTTCTTTTGGAATTAAACTATCCATCTAGAAACAGGTTTTTATCTGAGGAGAAAAGAAAAAGGAAGAGAGCACAAGGCAGAGGGCCGGAAATCACCGCGCGAGACAGATCCCGGGCGGGCTGGCCCAACACTTCTCCAGGGCACACGCACGGTGCAGTTTTCAAACCCGACAGGGCGGGGCTGCATGGCAGTGGAAGAGGGTGCCGAAGCGGTATGGGGAAACGCTGGCCATCAGATCAACGGGAGATCGACGGTCTCGTCCCTTTCTCCTTCCTTGCGATAGGCGCGGTGGGCAGGAACCCTAACGGTGGTGGCGGTGGTTTAGGAGGGTCACCAGGGGCTCGTGGGAGGCCGAGAGACGGTGTTGGAGACGCGGCTCTCATCAGAGACTCCAAGGATGGGAGGAAGAGACCCCCTTGGTCCAGATTTGCTGGTTCCCGCGTCGGTCAGAGGTAGGGTGACTTCGAGCTCGTCCGTGGCAGCACCTGAGAGGGACCTAGGCATAAAATAAGATTGGGTCAGATGCAGGAGGACGAAAGGAACTCGGCACCGTGACATGCAGATGGAGGTGAGCAAAGGAGGAGGAGCTACGCTCAAACTTCCCTCATGGCCGAGAGCTTCCTTTTCTACTTGTAGGTCAAAAGGCTTCTTATAGGCGAAGAGGGAGACCAAGGGGGTGCCTGAGGCCACCACACCAGGCCCTGGCGCGGCCAGGCCTAGCTCGCGCCTGGGGGGTGTGGCCAGCACCTGGCCCTCCTCCGTCTCGTATTCTAGCTCCGTGAGTCTTCTGGAAAAATAGGCACTTTGGCTTTTGTCCCGTCCAATTCCGAGAATATTCATTTTCTGACTTTCCTAGAACCACAAACAGCAGAAAACAGGCAGCTGGCACTGTGGCTCTTGTTAATAGGTTAGTCCAATAAATCATATGAAAAGTACTCCAAAGTGTGGACAAAACACAAGAAAGTGGATAAAACGAAGCATGGAGCATCAAAAATTATAGATACATTCGCAATGTATCATGGATCCATGGGGTTTGTGAAAAGAACACACATGCAATGACGTCTAGTGGATCCATGTGGTTTATGAAAAGAACACACATGCAATGACATCTAGTGGATCCATGTGGTTTATGAAAATAACACACATGCAATTACATCAGTGAATCCATGTGGTTAACGAAATGAATGCACATGCAATGACAATTACTGGATCCATGTGTTTTATGAAAAGAACATGCATGCAATGACATCAGTGGATCCATGTGGTTTAGGGAAATAACACCACATGCTGGAGTGGCAACATTGCATGTGTTCTTTTCCAAAACCACAATGATGCACACTAATACACACACACATCCAATGACTCTAGTGGATCCATGTGGTTTCTAAAAAGAACACACATGCAATGACATCTAGTGGATCCATGTTGTTTATGAAAACAACAGACATGTAATGACATCTAGTGGATCCATGTGGTTTACGAAAAGAACACACATGGAATGACTCAAGTGGATCCATGTGGTTTAGGGAAATAACACACATGCAATGACACTAGTGGATACATGTGGTTTATTAAAAGAACAGACATGCAATGACATCTAGTGTATCTATGTGGTTTATGAAAATAACACACATGGAATGACTCTAATGGATCCATGTGGTTTAGGAAAAGAACACACATACAATCACACTAGTGGATCTGTATGGTTTATGAAAATAACACACATGGAATGACTCTAGTGGATCCATGAGGTTTTGGGAAACAACACACATGGAATTACTCTATTGATCCATGTGGTTTATGAAAAGAACACACATGCAATGACATATAGTGGATCTAATTGGATCCATGTGGTTTATGAAAAGAACACCACATGCTAGAGTGGCTTCATTGCATGCATTCTTTTCCAAAACCAGAATGATGCAAATTGATACACACACACATCCAAGTGGGTGTGGTGATCCATCATCTTTCAAACTGTGGGTAGAATCCATGTTGTAGTTGAATCCTAGCATGCTGCTAGGGTTCCTAGATATAGTTGGACACCACATGCTGGAGTGGCATCATTGCATGCTGGTAGGGTTCCTGTACATGATTCACACTGATACACACACATCAAAGTGGGTGTGGTGATATAGCATATTTCAAACTAGTCATAGAATGCATGTTGCGCTTGAATCCTAGCATGCTGCTAGGGTTCCTAGACATGGTTGGACAGCACATGCTGGAGTGGCATCATTGCATGTGTTCTTCTCCAAAACCACAATGATGCACACTCATACACACACACATGCAATGACACTAGTGGATCCATGTGGTTTATAAAAACAAAACACATGCAATGAGATCTAGCGTATCCATGTGGTTTATGAAAAGAACACACATGCAATGAATCTAGTGGATCGATGTGGTTTTGGAAAAGATCACACATGCAATGCCATCTAGTGGATCCATGTGGTTTATGAAAAGAACACACATGCAATGACATTTAGTGAATCCATGTGGTTATGAAAAGAACCCATATGGATTGACCCTAGAGGATCCATATGGTTTCGGAAAAAAACACACATGCAATGACACTAGTGGATCCATGTGGTTTATGAAAAGAATACACATGCAATGACAACTAGTGGATCCATGTGGTTTATGAAAAGAACATACATGGAATGACTATAGTGGATCCATGTGGTTTATGAAAAGACCACGCGTGCATTGATATCTAGTGGATCCATGTGGTTTATGAAAAGAACACACATGGAATGACTCTAGTGTATCTATGTGGTTTATGAAAAGAACACACATGCAATGACATCAAGTGGATCCATGTGGTTTATCAAAACAACACACGTGGATCATATGGTTTATGAAAAGAACACACATGCAATGACATCCAGTGGATCCATGTGGTTTATGAAAAGAACACGCATGCCATGACATTAGTAGATCCATGTGGTATATGAAAATAACACACATAGAATGGCATCTAGTGGATCCATGTGGTTTATGAAAAGAACACACATGCAATGACATCTCGTGGATCCATGTGTTTTATGAAAACAACACACATAAAATTACATCAGTGGATCCATGTGGTTTATGAAAAGAACACCACATGGTGGAGTGGCATCATTGCATGTGTACTTTTCCAAAACCACAATGATGCACACTAATACACACACACACACATCCAATTACTCTAGTGGATCCATGTGGTTTATGAAAAGAACACACATGCAATGACATCTAGTGAATCCATGTGGTTTATGAAAGGAACACACATGCAATTACATCCAGTGGATCCATGTGGTTTATGAAAAGAACATGCATGCAATGACATCAGTAGATCAATGTGGTTTATGAAAAGAACACACATGCAATGGCATCTAGTGGATCCATGTAGTTTATGAAAAGAACACACATGCAATGCCCTGTAGTGGATCCATGTGTTTTATGAAAAGAACACACATAAAATAACATTAGTGGATCCATGTGTTTTATGAAAAGAACACCACATGGTGGAGTGGCATCATTGCATGTGTTCTTTTCCAAAACCACAATGATGCACACTAATACACACACATCCAATTACTCTAGTGGATCCATGTGGTTTAGGAAAAGGACACATATGCAATGACATCTAGTGGATTCATGGGGTTTATGAAAACAACACACATGCTATGACATCTAGTGGATCCATGTGGCTTATGAAAAGAACACACATGGAATGACTCTAGTGGATCCATGTGGTTTATGAAAAGAAGATATATGCTGGAGTGCCATCATTGCATGTGTTCTTTTCCAAAAACACAATAATGCACACTTATACACACACATCCAAGTGGGTGTGGTGATGGAGCATCTTTCAATATGGCTTTAGAATGCATGTTGTAGTTGAATCCCAGCATGCTGCTAGTGTTCCTGGACATGGTTGGACACCACATCCTAGAGTGGCATCATTGCATGTGTTATTTTCCTAAAACCACAATGATGCACACTAACACATACACACATCCAAGTGGGTGTGCTAGCAGTATCTTTCAAACTGGTGTTAGAATGCATGCTGTAGTTGAATCCTAGCATGCTACTAGGGTTCCTGGACATGTTTGGACACCACATGCTAGAGTGGCATAATTGCATGTGTTCTTTTCCAAACCACAATGATGCACACTGATACACACACATGAAATGACACTAGTGGATCCATTTGGTTTATGAAAAGAACACACATGCAATGACATTTAGTGGATCCATGTGGTTATGAAAAGAACAAACATGGATTGACCCTAGTGGATCCATATGGTTTAGGAAAAGAACACACATGCAATGACACTAGTGGATCCATGTGGTTTATGAAAAGAACACACATGGAATGACTCTAGTGGATCCATCTGGTTTAGGAAAAGAATACACATGCAATGAAACTAGTGTATCCATGTGGTTTATGAAAAAACACACATGCAATGACATCTAGTGGATCCATCTGGTTCATGAAAATAACACACATGTAATGAATCTAGTGGATCCATGTGGATTAGGAAAATAACACACATGCAATGACATCAGTGGATACCTGTGGTTTATGAAAAAACACACATGCAATGACATCTAATGGATCCACGTGGTTTTTGAAAATAGCACACATGGAATGACTCTAGTGGATCCATGTGGTTTAGGAAAATCACACACGTGCAATGACATCAGTGGATCCATGTGTTTTATGAAAAGAACACACATGAAATGACATCTAGTTGATCCTTGTGGTTTATGAAAAGAACACTCATGGAATGACTCTATTGATCCATGTGGTTTATGAAAAAACAAACATGCAATGACATATAGTGGATCTATGTGGTTTATGAAAAGAACATGCATGCAATGACATCTAGTGGATCCAATTGGATCCACGTGGTTTTGGAAAAGATCACACATGCAATGACATCTAGTGGATCCATGTGGTTTATGAAAAGAACACAGATGCAATGACATTTAGTGGATCCATGCGGTTATGAAAAGAACACACATGGATTGACCCTAGGGGATCCATATGGTTTAGGAAAAGAACACACATGCAATGACAAAGTGGATCCATGTGGTTTATGAAAAGAACAAACATGAAATGACATATAGTGGATCCATGTGGTTTATGAAAAGAACACACATGCAATGACTATAGTGTTTCCACGTGGTTTTAGAAAAGAACACGCATGCAATGACATCTAGTGGTTCCATGTGGTTTATGAAAAGAACACACATGGAATGACTCTAGTGTATCTATGTGGTTTATGAAAAGAACACACATGCAATGGCATCTAGTGGATCCATGTGGTTTATCAAAAGAACATAGATGGATTAACTTTAGTCGATCCATATGGTTTATGAAAATAACACACATGCAATGACATCTAGTGAATCCATTTGGTTTATGAAAGGAACACACATCCAATGACATCCAGTGGATCCATGTGGTTTATGAAAAGAACACGCATGCCATGACATCAGTAGATCCATGTGGTTTATGAAAAGAACACACATGCAATAGAATCTAGTCGATCCATGTGGTATATGAAAAGAACACACATGCAATGACATATAGTGGATCCATGTGTTTTATGAAAAAAACACACATAAAATGACATCAGTGGATCCATGTGGTTTATGAAAAGAACACCATATGGTGGAGTGGCATCATTGCATGTGTTCTTTTCCAAAACCACAATGATGCACACTAATATACACACACATCCAATTTCTCTAGTGGATCCATGTGGTTTATGAAAATAACACACAGGCAATGACATCTAGTGAATCTATGTGTTTTATGAAAGGAACACACATGAAATGACATCTAGTGGATCCATGTGGTTTATGAAAAGAACACGCATGCAATGACATCAGTAGATCAATGTGGTTTATGAAAAAACACACATGAAATGGCATCTAGTGGATCCATGTGGTTTATGAAAAGAACACACATGCAATGACATCTAGTGGATCCATGTGTTTTCTGAAAAGAACCCACATAAAATGACATTAGTGGATCCATGTGGTTTATGAAAAGAACACCACATGGTGGAGTGGCATCATTGCATGTGTTCTTTTCCAAAACCACAATGATGCACACGAATACACACACACACACATCCAATTACTCTAGTGGATCCATGTGGTTTAGGAAAAGGACACATATGCAATGGCATCTAGTGGACTCATGTGGTCTATGAAAAGAACACACATGCAATGACATCTAGTGGATCCATGTGGTTTATGAAAAGAAGACATATGCTGGAGTGGCATCATTGCATGTGTTCTTTTCCAAAACCACAATAATGCACACTTATACACACACACATTCAAGTGGGTGTGGGGATGGAGCATCTTTCAAACTAGCCTTACAATGCATGTAGTAGTTGAATCCCATCATGCTTCTAGGGTTCCTAGACATGGTTGGACACCACATGCTAGTGTGGCATCATTGCATGTGTTATTTTCCAAAACCACAACGATGCACACTGATATACACACGTGAAATGACAGTGGTGGATCCATTTGGTTGATGAAAAAACACATGCAATGAATTTAGTCGATCGATGTGGTTATGAAAAGAACACACATGGATTGACCCTAGTGGATCCATATGGTTAGGAAAAGAACACGCATGCAATGACATTAGTGGATCCATGTGGTTTATGAAAAGAACACACATGCACTGACATCTAGTTGATCCTTGTGGTTTATGAAAGGAACACACATGGAATGACTCTATTGATCCATGTGGTTTATGAAAAGAACACACATGCAATGACATATATTGGATCCATGTGGTTTATGAAAAGAACACACATGCAATGACATATATTGGATCCAATTGGATCCATGTGGTTTATGAGAAGAACACCACATGCTGGAGTGGCTTCATTGCATGTGTTCTTTTCCAAAACAACAATGATGCAAACTAATACACACACACATCCAAGTGGGTGTGGTGATCCATCATCTTTCAAACTGTTGGTAGAATGCATGTTGCAGTTGAATCCTAGCATGCTTATAGGGTTCCTGGATATAGTTGGACACCACATGATCGAGTGCCATCATTGCATGCTGGTAGGGTTCCTGCACATGATTCAGAGTGATACACACACACACACATCCAAGTGGGTGTGGTGATGCAGCATCTCTCAAACTGGTCGTAGAATGCATGATGCAGTTGAATCCTTGCATGTGTTCTTTTCCAAAACCACAATGATGCACACTGATACACACACATGCAATGACACTAGTGGATCCATGTGGTTTAGGAAAATAACACACATGCAATGCCATCTAGTGTATCCATGTGGTTTATGAAAAGAACAAAGATGAAATGACTCTAGTAGATCGATGTGGTTTTGGAAAAGAACACACATGCAATGACATCTAGTGGATCCATTTGGTTTATGAAAAGAACACACATGCAATGACATTTAGTGGATCCATGTGGTTATGAAAAGAACACACATGGATGGACCCTAACGGATCCATATGGTTTAGGAAAAGAACACACTTGCAATGACACTAGTGGATCCATGTGGTTTATGAAAAGAACACACATGCAATGAAATCTAGTGGATCCATGTGATTTATGAAAAGAACACACATGCAATGACATCTAGTCGATCCATGTGGTTTATGAAAAGAACACACATGGAATGACTCTAGTGGATCCATGTGGTTTATGAAAAGAACACACATGCAATGACATCTAGTGGATCCATGTGGTTTATGAAAAGAACACATGGATTGACTTTAGTGGATCCTATGGTTTATGAAAAGAACACACATGTAATGACATCTAGTGGATCCAATTGGATCCATGTGGTTTATGAGAAGAACATCACATGCTGTAGTGGCCTCATTGAATGTGTTCTTTTCCAAAATCACAATGATGCAAACTGATACACACACACATCCAAGTGGGTGTGGTGATGCAGCACCTTTCAAACTATTGGTAGAATGCATGTTGCAGTTGAATCCAAGCATGCTTCTAGGGTTCCAGGATATAGTTAGACACCACATGCTGGACTGGCATCATTGCATGCAGGTAGGGTTCCTACACATGATTCACACTGGTACACACACATCCAAGTGGGTGTGGTGATGCGGCATCTTTCAAACTGGTCGTAGAATGCATGGTGCAGTTAAATCCTAGCATGCTGCTAAGGTTCCTAGACATTGTTGGACACCACATGCTGGAGTGGCACCATTGCATGTGTTCTTTTCCTAAAACCACAATGATGCATACTAACACAAACACACATCCAAGTGGGTGTGGTGATGGAGCATCTTTCAAACTGGCCTTAGAATACATGTAGTAGTTGAATCCCAACATGCTTCTAGGGTTCCTGGACATGGTTGGACACCACATGCTAGAGTGGAATCATTGCATGTGTTCTTTTCCAAAACCACAATGATGCACACTGATACACACACATGAAATGACACTGGTGGATCCATTTGGTTTATGAAAAGAACACACATGCAATGACGTTTAGTGGATCGATGTGGTTATGAAAAGAACACACATGGATTGAACCTAGTGGATCCATATGGTTTAGGAAAAGAACACACATGCAATGACACTAGTGGATCCATGTGGTTTATGAAAAGAACACACATGTAATGACTCTAATGGATCCATGTGGTTTTGGGAAAGAACACACATGCAATGAGACTAGTGGATACATGCGGTATATGAATAGATCACACATGAAATGACATCTAGTGGATCCATTTGGTTTATGAAAAGAACACACATGGAATGACTCTAGTGGATCCATGTGGTTTCGGAAAAGAACACACATGCCATGACACTAGTGGATCCATATGGTTTATTAAAAGAACACACATGGAATGACCCTAGTTGATCCATGTGGTTTTGGAAAGAACACACATGCAATGACACTAGTGGATACATGTGGTTTATGAAAAGAACATACATGCAATGACCTCTAGTGGATCCATATGGTTTAGGAAAAGGACACACATACCATGACACTAGTGGATCCATATGGTTTATGAAAAGAACACAGATGGAATGACTTTAGTGGATCCATGTGGTTTTGGGAAAGCATACACATGCAATGACACTAGTGGATACATGTGGTATATGAAGAGAACACACATGAAATGACATCTAGTGGAACCATGTGGTTTATGAAAAGAACACACATGGAATGACTCTAGTGGATCCATGTGGTTTCGGAAAAGAACACACATACCATGACACTAGTGGATCCATATGGTTTATGAAAAGAACAAACATGGAATGACTCTAGTGGATCCATCTGGTTTTGGAAAGAACACACATGCAATGACACTAGTGGATACATGTGGTTTATGAAGAGAACACACATGCAATGCCATCTAGTGGATCCATGTTGATTATGAAATGAACACACATGGAATGACTCTAGTGGATCCAGGTGGTCTAGGAAAAGAACAGACATGCAATGAAACTAGTGTATCCCTGTGGTTTACGAAAAAACACACATGCAATGACATATAGTGGATCCATATGGTTTATGAAAATAACACACATGTAATGACTCTAGTGGATCCATGTGGATTAGGAAAATAACACACATGCAATGACATCAGTTGATCCATATGGTTTATGAAAAGAACACACATGTAATGACATCTAGTTGATCCTTGTGGTTTATAAAAAGAACACACATGGAATGACTCTATTGATCCATGTGGTTTATGAAAAGAACACACATGGAATGAAATATAGTGGATCCATGTGGTTTATGAAAAGAACACACATGCAATGACTTCTAGTGGATCCAATTGGATCCATGTGGTTTATGAGAAGAACACCACATGCTAGTGTGGCTTCAGTGTATGTGTTCTTTTGCAAAACCACCATGGTGCAAACTGATACACACACATCCAAGTGGGTGTGGTGATGCATCATCGTTCAAATTGTTGGTAGAATGCATGTTGTAGTTGAATCCTAGCATGCTTCTAGGGTTCCTGGATATAGTTGGACACCACATGCTGGAGTCACATCATTGCATGCTGGTAGGGTTCCTGCACATGATTCACACTGATACTGATGGCCCAAAATATATCGAGCTTGTTGGGGAACCCCAAGAGGATGTTATGATGAGCACAGCAGCAAGTTTTCCCTCAGTTATGAAACCAAGGTTATCAATCCAGTAGGAGCAAGTAAATGCCCCAAAGGTGTTGCTAGCTAGACTTTGGCAGGGCGCACTACCGGCATCAGCAGTAACGTGGAGACCTACACAACACAACCACAAAACTTTGCCCCCAACTTGCGATGAGTTCGTCAATCTCACCGGTTTTGCTGAAAACAAAGGATTAAATGTATCGAGTGGAAGAAAGTAATAGTTTGCAGAAAGTAAACACAAAGCAGTAAATAGTTGATTGTAGATTGATAGTAAAAGAAAGGACTGGGGTCCATAGTTCACTACTGGTGGCTCTCCTTAAGATAGATGACATGTTGGGTGCACAAATTACAGCGGGGCAATTGACAAAAATCGAGAAAGCAATATAAATATACTAATCATCTTGACTCCTTTGAGACTTGATTGGGCATTACAACATTATACATAGACTGTCATCCAACTGCATCTATGACTAATAATCCACCTTCCGGTAATCATCCGAACCCCCTCTAGTATTAAGTTGGAAGCAATAGATAATTGCATTATGAATTGCGTGTAAAGTAAACAATACGATTGTTTTATGAACAAAGGATTGTTGTTTTCTCCCTAGTAGCAACAACACATCTAGTACGTTAGAGATTTCTGTTACTTCCCCAGATTACTAGAGGCATGAACCCACTATCGATCATAAATACTAACTCTTGGAGTTACTAGCATCTACTTGGCCAAGATAGCTACTAACAACGGAAAGCATGCAAGATCACAAATAACAAAGACATGATGGAATCAATACTTAATCTGAAATAGCATCTCAATATCCATCGGATCCCCACAAACACAACATGTAGGAATTACAAATAGATGATCTTGATCATGAACGGAGCTCACAAGATCTAAACATGATAGCACAAAGGAGGAGAACCAGCCATCTAGCTACTACATGGACCCGTAGTCTAGAGATGAAGTACTCACGCATCACACCGGAGGCTTGCATGATGATGAAGAAGGCCTCCAGGGTGAATTCCCCTCTCCGGCAGGGTGTCGGGAAGAGCTTCAGATCCCTCCCGATCTAGGGATGGAGATGACGACGGCTACAGACTCTTTCGTGGAATTTTGATCGGGTACTTAGGGTTTCTGTATCAGAGGCATCTTATAGTCAAAAGGGGAGGCCGAGGGGGTGCCTAGGGCGGCCAGACCACCCCCTAGCGCGGGCCAGGCTGGGTCGCGTGGCCAGGTGGTGTGGCACCCCCCTGGCCCCTCTCCATATCGTATTCTGGCTCCAGGTGTCCCTCGGTGAAAAACTGACTTTGGCTTTTGTCCCGTCCAATTCCGGGAATATTCATTTTTTGACTTTCCTGGAACCAAAAACAACAGAAAACAGGCAGCTGGCACTATGGCTCTTGTTAATAGTTTAGTCCAAGAAAGTGTATAAAAAGTACTCCAAAGTGTGGATAAAACATAAGAAAGTAGATAAAACCAAAAATGGAACATCAAAAATTATGGATACGTTAGAAATGTATCAACATCCCCAAGCTTAACTCCTGCTCGTCCTCGAGTAGGTAAGTGGTAAAAAGAAATAATAATTTTTGAGGTGACATGCACCATCATAAACTTGATCAAAGTATTTGTAAAACAATGATAGCTGGGATCAAAGTACTTCAATCATAACATGAAAGATAAAGTTCTAGCAATAAATCAAAGCAACTATGTTGCAACATGAAAAAGGCACAAACAAAAGATTCATGAATAACAATGCTTTGCAAGACGATTGTTTGTTTCACATAAAGAAAACATAGCCAAGTGGCATTCAGCTTGTCCCTCATAGAGTAGCAAACACAAATGCATAGGACACCTTCAAAGTTCATAAGAGTGACTAGATAAAAATTGTGTAAAACAAGCAATACTAAAGTTATGCATCAATCAACAAGTCTTGGGACAATGCATATATAACTAAGAATGGCCACTATGATCTCAAAGTAGGTGCATCAAGATAGAAGGTGGAGACTCAACATAAAAGTAAAAGAAAGGCCTTCATAGAAGGAAGTAGGGATTCAAGTCTCATAAAGAGCTTCCAAAAATTATGGTACTTTTTAGCTTTCAACTCTCATTGCCCCTATAATAAGCATCTTGAAGTGATTAAGGTTAAAGTGAACAAACAATGGTGTATATGCTTGACAAAGTATAAGTTGGAAATCTCATGTCCCTTAAATATGAGGGTCGCTCCTCATGCTACTCAAGTTTAGTTACCCGTAAGTTCTTGTCATAGTAAGTACATGTGTATCATAGAGAACCGCCAATGGGGTACCCCTTGCCTGATGATACGGAAGAATCCCGATATCAAAATAAACAAGGCAAGTAGATAACGAGCATCTCAACAATCTTCTTATTTACCATGGGAATATGGTGCTTCTTTCTCTCTTTCCTGTTTTCTCATATCTCGTTTTTTATTTTTTTTCTCTTTTTTCTCAATATCCGACTCTTTTTTTAATAAGAAGAATGCTTCATAGATAGCTCATTATGGTTACGCTTCAGGTTTCCACCATGACAGCATGGATTAGACCAGCGGCCTAGGCGTTTCTCTAACACACATACATAACTCCATGGACTTACAAGCTCCCCTTTCATTTCACACCGACGACATCCATAGACAAGAGATCATGATACCAACTAGGTACAAAGTACAAGTGCAATGTTGAAAGTGTTCCCCATGACAGCATTGTTCTGCTAATCCCCAATATATAAGTGCAAGCATATACAACATAGATGACACAATGGTTCGAGTTTATTAAGGGCAAGAAAAGTAAAGTGTGCCATCAAGTTCGTGAGATCTTTAATCACTAGTTTTCTCATAAAAAGTTTAATTCGGAAGGTAGATAAAAAGATGAATATACTTGGAATAGAAATTGCTAATAGGTAGGTATGGTGGACTCTTTGGAATAACTTGGTTTTAGGAGTTGGATGCATGAGTGGAACTCATACTTGGTTACGGAGGCTAGCAAAAGACTGGGAGCGACCAACTAAGAGAGCAATAATGGCCATAAAGTGATACTACAAGTTGAAAACTAAAGGATCATAAAGGCTATGGTGACTTGGGATAGTCATAACATGGTATGAGCATGCGCCAAGTCAACCTAAATAAAGCACTAAAGGAGAATACCACAATACTATGCTTTTATATGCTAAAACAATGCATGATTCTTCAAAGGCACATTAAGCAATCTCAATTTTTTATAACATGTCGTGCTACAGCAAAGAATATTAAGCATAAAGGAAAAATAATATCAAGCATGGCATGACAAAGCATATGCCATAGTAAAAAACAAGCTCTCTTTACCACTTAAGCATGAGCTTTTCCTACTCTTTTCCAATCCAAACCAAACTATTTGAAAACCAATGCATGAAAGAGGGGGTCCAACCAATTTATTCAGCAAACTAAGAAAACCAAGCAAATGAAAAACCAAAACAAAAACGAAAAAGAAGACGCTCCAAGAACAACACAATTGTGCATGAAAAAATAAAAATGAAGTGTTTGGAAGAAACGTGGAATTTTTATTGATGAAGATGGGGATGCCTTGGGCATCCCCAAGCTTTGACGCTTGTACTTCTTGGATATTTCTTGGGGTGACACACGTGGCATCCCCAAGCTTGAGCTTTAGTCCATCCTTCATCTCATTACTCATTCCTTCCATACACCTGAATTTTGTTCTTCATACAAAACTTGTGGAGCTCTTTTAGTATGCCATTCAGAATAGTTAACCATCATATTATCTAGAAGCTTTGTTGCAGCACCCAAAGTAATGGTCATATAGGTACCTCCAGCAGCAGAATCCAATAGATTTCTTGAAGAATAGTTCAATCCTACATAAAAAGTTTGGATAATCATCCAAGCAGTTAGTCCATGAGTGGGACAATTCTTTACCAAAGATTTAATTCCTTCCCAAGCTTGAGAAATATGTTCATTATCAGATTGTTTAAACTTCATTATATCACTTCTCATAGATATAATCTTAGCAGGACGATAGTATTTTCAAGAGTAGTCATTTTTGTGTTTTTAATTAAGAAATCAAACTTGTAAGAATAATTTTTTTGTGTTTTTGATAAAGAAACAAGCAAACAAAGAAAAAATAAAATAAGAAAAACAAAAATAACAAAGTAAAGAGATTGGTTATGAGGAACTCCCCTTGTGGAGATGTCCTTGACTCCCCGGCAACGGCGCCAGAAAATATGCTTGATGGCCCAAAATATATCGACCTCATTGGGGAACCCCAAGAGGAAGGTATGATGAGCACAACAACAAGTTTTCCCTTAGTTATGAAACCAAGGTTATCAATCTAGTAGAAGCAAGGAAACACCCCAAAGGTGTTGCTAGCTGGACTTTGGCAGGGCACTCTACCGGCGTCAGCATCAAGGTGGAGACCTGCACAACACAACCACATAACTTTGCCCCCAACTTGCGATGAGGTTGTCAATCTCACCGGATTTGCTGAAAACAGAGGATTAAACGTATCGAGTGGAAGAAAGTAGTAGTTTGCAGAAAGTAAACACAAAACAGTAAATAACTTATTGTAGATTGATAGTAAAAGAAAGGACCGGGGTCCATAGTTCACTACTGGTGGCTCTCCTTAAGATAGATGACATGTTGGGTTAATAAATTACACTGGGGCAATTGACAAACATTGAGAAAGCAATATGCATATACTAATCATCTTGACTCCTTTGAGACTTGATTGGGCATTACTACATTATACATAGACCGCCATCCAACTGCATCTATGACTAATAATCCACCTTCAGGTTATCATATGAACCCCCTCTAGTATTAAGTTGCAAGCAACATATAATTGCATTACGAATTGCATGTAAAGTAAACAGTACGATTGTTCTATGGACAAAGGATTGTTGTTTTATCCCTAGTAGGAACAGCACATCTAGTACCTTAGAGATTTCTGTCACTTCCCCATATTACTAGAGGCCTGAACCCACTATCGAGCATAAATACTAAATCTTGGAGTTGCTAGCATCTACTTGGCCAAGATAGCTACTAACAAGGGAAAGCATGCAAGATCACAAATAACAAAGACATGATGGAATCAATAACCAATCTGAAATAGCATCTCAATATCTATCGGATCCCCGCAAACACAACATGTAGGAATTACAAATAGATGATCTTGATCATGAACAGAGCTCACAAGATCTAAACATGATAGCACAAAGGAGGAGAACCAGCCATCTAGCTACTACATGGACCCGTAGTCTAGAGATGAACTCCTCACACATCATACCGGAGGCTTGCATGATGATGAAGAAGGCCTCTAGGGTGAATTCCCCACTCTGGCAGGGTGCCCGGAAGAGCTTCAGATCCCTCCCGATCTAGGGATGGAGATGACAAAATCTATAGACTCTTTCACGGAATTTTGATCAGGTACTTAGGGTTGCTGTATCAGAGGCATCTTATAGTCGGAAGGGGAGGGCGAGGGCGTGCCTAGGGCGGCCAGAGCACCCCCTAGCGCGGGCCAGGCTGGGCCGCGTGGTCAGGTGGTGTGGCGGCCCCCTGGCCCCTCTACGTCTCTTATTCTAGCTCCGGGTGTCCCTCGGTGAAAAACTAACTTTGGCTTTTGTCCCCTCCAATTCCGTGAATATTCATTTTCTAAATTTCCTGGAACAGAAAAAAACAGAAAACAGGTAGCTGGCACTGTGACTCTTATTAATAGGTTAGTCGAACAAAGTGTCTAAAAAGTATTCCAAAGCGTGGACAAAACATAAGAAAGTAGATAAAACCAAGCATGGAACATCAAAATTTATGGATACGTTAGCAACGTATCAATACACACACATACAAGTGGGTGTGGTGATGCAGCATCTTTAAAACTGGTCGTAGAATGCATGCTACAGTTCAATCCTAGCATGATGCTAGCGTTCCTAGACATGGTTCGACACCACATGCTGGAGTGGAATCATTGCACGTGTTCTTTTCCAAAACCACAATGATGCACGCTGATACACACACACATGCAATGACACTAGTGGATCCATGTGGTTTAGGAAAAGAACACACATGCAATGACATCTAGTGTATCCATGTGGTTTATGAAAATAACACACATGAAATGACTCATGTGGATCGATGTGGTTTTGGAAAAGAACACACATGCAATGACATCTAGTGGATCCATGTGGTTTATGAAAAGAACACACATGAAATGACTGTAGTGGATCCATGTGGTTTATGAAAAGAACACACATGCAATGACATCTAGTGGATCCATGTGGTTTATGAAAAGAACACACATGCAAGGACATCTAGTGGATCCATGTGATTTATGAAAAAACACACATGCAATGAAATCTGGTGGATCCATGTGGTTTATAAAAAGAACACACATGGAATGATTCTAGTAGATACATGCGGTTTATGAAAAGAACACGCATGCAATGACATCTAGTGGATCCATGTGGTTAATGAAAAGAACACACATGGATTGAATTTAGTGGATCCATATGGTTTATGAAAAGAACACACATGTAATGACATCTAGGGGATCTAATTGGATCCATGTGGTTTTGAGAAGAACACCACATGCTGCAGTGACCTCATTAAATGTGTTATTTTCCAAAATCACAATGATGCAAACTGATACACACACACATCCAAGTGGGTGTGGTGATGCAGCATCTTTCAAACTGTTGGTAGAAAGCATGTTGCAGTTGATTCCTAGCATGCTTCTAGGGTTCCTATATATAGTTGGATACCACATGCTGGAGTGGCATCATTGCATGTTGGTAGGGTTCATGCACATGATGCACATGATTCAAACTG
Source organism: Avena eriantha (assembly GCA_910589775.1). NCBI lineage: Eukaryota > Viridiplantae > Streptophyta > Magnoliopsida > Poales > Poaceae > Avena > Avena eriantha. The sequence continues at coordinate 17,515 of CAJUXJ010000961.1, forward strand.
GTTGTAGAATGCATGCTGTAGTTAAATCCTAGCATGCTGCTAGGGTTCCTAGACATGGTTGGACACCACATGCTTGAGTGGCATCATTGCATGTGTTCTTTTCCTAAAACCACAATGATGCACACTAACACATACACACATCCAAGTGGGTGTGGTGATGTAGTATCTTTCAAACTGGTGGTGGAATGCATGTTGTAGTTGAATCGCAACATGTTGCTAGGGTTCCTGGATATGTTTGGACACCACATGCTGGACTGGCATCATTGCAAGTGTTCTTTTCCAAAACCACAATGATGCACAGTGATACACACACATGAAATGACACTGGTGGATCCATTTGGTTTATGAAAATAACACACATGCAATGACATTTAGTAGATCCATGTGGTTATGAGAAGAACACACATGGATTGACCCTAGTGGATCCATATGGTTTAGGAAAAGAACACAAATGTAATGACACTAGTGGATCCATGTGGTTTATGAAAATAACACACATGGAATGACTCTAATGGATCCATGTGGTTTAGGAAAAGAACACACATACAATGAAACTAGTGGATCCATATGGTTTATGAAAAGAACACACATGGAATGACTCTAGTGGATCCATGTGGTTTATGAAAAGAACACACATGCAATGACATCTAGTGGATCCATGTGGTTTATGAAAAGAACACACATGGATTGACTTGAGTGGATCCATATAGTTTATGAAATGAACACACATGTAATGACATCTTGTAGGTCCAATTGGATCCATGTGGTTTATGAGAAGAATACCACATGCTGAAGTGGCCTCCATTGAATGTGTTCTTTTCCAAAATCACAATGATGCAAACTGATACACACACATCCAAGTGGATGTGGTGATGCAGCATCTTTCAAACTATTGGTAAAATGTATGTTGTAGTTGAATCCTAGCATGATGCTAGGGTTCCGGGATATAGTTGGACACCACATGCTGGAGTGGCATCATTCCATGCTGGTAGGGTTCCTGCACATGATTCACACTGATACACACACACATCTAAGTGGGAGTGGTGATGCGACATCTTTCAATTGGGTCGTAGAATGCATCACTAATAGGAAACTACCCATCTATGGCGCATGGAAATTGGACTTCTGTGGCGCATATCCTAGTCGCCACTGTTACCTCGCCACTGATAACTACTTCCTGTGGCGCATATGGATATGCGCCACAGAAGTCCCAGACTTCTGTGGCGCATTTCTTCATATGCGCCACAGGAAGAACTCATGCGGCGCATTTACATATATGCGCCACAGAAAGCCCATGCACCACTGACTATATAATTATATGCGCCACTGATTGCGTAACACGTATTTGAAGTAAAATACATTTTTGGTGTATAATCAGGTATTTATACAGGATTTATACAGTATTTATCCAGATGAGTATAAAATACATTGCACAAGTAGTAGATGCATGAAAACCGACATATATATAATACAAACACTTAGATCCCGATCGAGATACATATATAGTGTCAAGTGCCAAATTTTTACACAAGCGCCGAATACAAAGTTCATATCATCTCACATTACAAATATGAAGTGGCTACTGCCGCCTACACTAGGATGAAATAGAATACAACTGTGATAATGGTGAGCAAGAGCATTAGCCCGACCAATATCTTCATCCGGTTCTTCTTCCACAAGTGGTTCCTCCACTTGGCTATCGCCTCCTCTCTAGTCACGTATCCTTTGTAGATGTTGCCGCTGAACTTGTTCACTTGTTTGTGGCAATCCTCCCACTCCTCGTAGACTCCTGGAACCCTACCCATGTACACCACATACCACCTCGTTGCCATCTCTATAGACGACAAGGCATATTAGTAAAAATACAACGAAAAGAATGAATAAAGGGTTCACATCCATATATATATATGTTTATAGAATATAAAACAAAGGATCCATAAACCTAAAAGTCAGATCATCATAGAAGCAATAAGTTCAACGACAGCATGACCACAAGGTAGTTTATGTCTAACAACAATGACCATTTCGACCACGAGATAGTAAAGTTTATGACACACACACACTAATACAACAGGCGTCCATCAAGAATATACACACACTGGATCATGCTAGAGGCACACATCGATCATGATGAAGACTTCCTCTTATGGCACGGCTTCAGGAACGGTAGATAGCCCTCTTTCGTCATCCACGTCCTTTGTCACCCTGCTTACAGAGGCGTTCTTCGATCTCCCTCTTACTCAACCCTCTGGCTTGTTGTAGGGCACCGCCCCTTGTGTTGACATCTTCAATGATGATTTGCGACAACTTCATCTGAATGCGATGGAAGTCTGCTCTAAGATCAGCATCATCGATTTTCGCCAAAGTTTCGGCCCATCCTCGGAGACTAGATGGCAGCGTTAGGTTATGGCAATCCCGAACATAGCCTTTAAGGTGATGGAGGACGTAGAAGGCCTCCTTGGCACCAGCAGTCAACTGCTTGACGCAGGGGAAGTTGAGCACGTGCTTGAACGCGTGTTTGCCATCCTTGATACATTCCCCCTATCTACGAAGGTGCATCCCTTCTTGGTGTAGCCCTCGAGAGCCTCGTTGAGAACACCCCTTATTCTAGTGTAGTCTTTCTTCTTCGTCAAACTCCCCGAGTAGAAATACGTGGCTAGTGAATACCTCGGGGCAAGGACAATGAGTGTGCTGTATTTGTCTCTGCGCAACACAATTGGAACGCAATGTTGCAAAAAGTGCAAAGGAAAGAATCTATAAGAAATGCATAAGTTACGGTGACGATGAGCGAGTGCGTGTAGTTACTCGGGAAAGAAAGGCAAAAGAAGTGTGCCCTTCCTCTTGTTGTCCACCATGAACTTCTCGAGGTAAGTCGTCGCCTTGGTCCGTGTCTATGATCCTTCGACCAACTGGCTATCCTGCATGTAGTAGGGATCCACTATCGCGATTTCCGGGGTACTTTCTCTCTTGATCGTGAGCGCCAGATTGAGCGCGTATAGGCGGACCAAGTTATAGTCCAGGCGTTTCATGAGAAACAGCTTGAATATGTCCTCGAACGCTATGAAGAATATATCCGCGGGGGGTTCATCGACGAAGCCCACGTCCAATGGCACCTTGGCCGTGAAAACCGGGTAGTTTGGATCTTCCTCTTTAAGAAGGAGGGCCTCTAGTATCTTGACACCCTCGTGCAAAGTTAACATGGCTCCAACCACAATGTGGATCATATCCGGAGTCAATATCGGATCACTAGCTACATGCACTCGGGGAGAGCCAAATTGTGTGGATGGTACGACGACGGCGTCCTGACCCCGGATCCTCTTCGGAAGAGGCTGGCTCGCACCCTTCTTATTATTATTATTACCTCTCTTCCTGTAGTGCTTCTTCTTCACAACAGTGTCAGCCACTGCCATCTGCTCATCAGTCGCCTTTCGGAGTGTGTTGGGGCTGAAAACCAATCCCGGTTTCTCTTGTGGTGGATCGGCGGCGGAGGCGTCTCTTGAGAAAGACCATGGAAGACCAGGCGCTGCGTGCATATATTGGGCCGACCAGCTTGATGGTCGTCGCGAGCTGCAAAGGGTTCTTCATCCACAGAAGGCATATACAATCCTTTGGTGGCGCCGGTGTTGATGAAGTCGTCAACGTTGACCAATCCATCATCATATTCATGGGTGCCATCATGTGGTGGTGGTAGCGGGCGCGACGACGGTTGCGGCACAACGTCTTTGCCATGTGGCGGTGCACACACTGCCAACAGTTGATGGTGACGGCTGGTGGTGGTGACAACGGCGGCTACTGGCTTCCGAGGTGGTGGCCGGGCGATGATCGGTCGAGAGGTGGCGCCGGTGCTCCCCCCGCAAGACGAATCTGGGTCTTCGGCCATGTCAAGGGCCAGTTGTAGCATTCCCCAAGGGTCTTGTGTTTGTCAGCTCCCTGAGGTTGAAAGGGGGTGTCCATGTCGTCGCACCCTGGCAACACCCAAGCCAACCTGACCCTCATCACGTCATCATCCATTGGATTTTTGTGCATCGTGCGGCTCGCCGGTTGCATAAGAGTGCCCTTGGCAATATCCTTCAACTCACCGCCGACATCTTTAAGCAGGAGTACGCAAGAAGTGTCCTGAGGCAAAAACATGTTGTTCGGCGTCATGAGATGGCAACAGTCATGCATCAAAGGCATAAAGGAGATGACGTGCACTAACTAATTAGTTACCTTGGTGATAGCGTGGATCACGGCTAATGTAGAGACACGGCGGATGCCGGCGGCCGGCCTATCATCATCTGCAATCTCCTGCCCAGGTGCCTCACGAAGCACCACCACCGTCGGCTGTGCCTTATTGGTATCTTTGGCGGGAGGGGGCATCGGTGTGACCAAAACGAGGGGCTGCGTCCCGACGTTGATGGCCGGCGGGGTCACCAGGTCCAGCGACACGGTAACATTGATGCCCGAGTTGCTGCCGCTTAAGCTGGGCAGATGTATCGGCCCCTATCGACCTCCCACATTCCAAGCAGTAAGCCCCTCGAAAAACTCAGGGGGGATCATCAAGCGGAGCTTCTCTTCCACTAACTTGTCCACCGTTTTCTGGTCCACCGCCTTCTCCTCTAGTGTCTGCACCTTCATCTTCAGCTCTGCAACAGCGGCTTTATCCTGGTTCTTCCTCTCCCTTCTTTTCTTGGCGTCCTCTTTGTAGAACTCCTTGAACTTCATGCTCGTACCGAAGCCGGACACACGGCCAGCGGAGGACGGCGGCAACCCCTTGTCCCTCTTCTTGTAAGCATTGGTCGCCCAGTTGAAAACCGTGTCCCACGGCTCCGTCGAATCCTGGGACGACTCTGTGGCAGTAGCGTTCAGTTCCTCCTCCTGCAGAGACAAGGAAAGGTGAACCCATTTAGATTCTTGGCTTCATTTTCTTAATTAGAACGCAATAGACTTGAGATCGGCGATAAAATCCTTACCAGATTCTTCTCGAATTCCTTCACCTCCGGATCGTCGGTGATGAACTCCCCTGTTTCCTTGTCCAGGTAGTAGCGGGCCCGAACAAATTGCCTAAGCTGCAAGTCCGTGATTTTAAGCCAAGGGTTGTCTTTACCAAGGCATTCAAGCTCGGCATCCTCCTTGTCCCAAATGGCCTGTTTCCCCCCTGTAACCGCCGCTTCCAAGGTGGTGGTTACCTATGTTCTGTTCTCGCATACTCCTTCCCCATTGAGTCCATTTTATAGCATCAGTGGTAGATATATCCGCCTTGAATATCCTAAACTCCTCTTCGTCGAGCATCGGATTTTTCTTACTAATAACCTCCCAGCTTTCACCTTTGTCAATGCTATTCTTCACCCGGGTTTTCCAGCTGCTCAAGGCGTTGCTCATCTTCGTGAGGGCTAGTCTGTTCACCGTGTTCTTATTTCTCTCGAGGTTTCTAAACTGCTCTGGGAATCTGTATCGCTTGTGAAGCTTCTTAAGGAGGTTATCGACCAAAGCTGCATGGTCAGCATGTCTGATGTACTTCGTGTTGATCGACATGCTTTCCCGGACGATGCACCCGAGTCGCAGGCCGTACCCTTTAGCAATCGCCTATGGCGCAATGGGTTTGCCACTTTCTGTGACCTCAGTGAACTCATCGCAGACGGTGGCGTGCACTGGCACCTTCCGCTCCTTTTGTTCCTTCTTCTTCTTCTTCTGAGAAGCGGCCGGGTTGCCGCTACCGCCATCCGTCCTCTCGCCGCCATCGGTGTGGGTGCCGCCATCGGTGGTGTCATCCTCTTCGCCGCCGCCTTCACTAGTTCCATCGTAGTCGTCTTCGTCCCCCTCGTAATCAGGATCTCCGCCCTCATTGGCACCAGCAGCTCTGGCGACGGTCGCCTCCTCCGGTGGTGGTGTCATCCTCATCGCCTCCTCCTCCTCCTCCTGTTGGGACCCCTGCCAGAATGACTGGTTGGCCTGTCTAGCTTGTTCTTCGACGCTAATCATGTGCTTAGAATGGCCAGACTCCTTGTTGCCTGACATGTTTGCACTACTCTATTTAAAAGAAGCAAAATGTTAGCACAAATCTCGGCCAAAAAATTAGGAATGACCTTTGCTAATTTTTTGACCTAGGAGTGCCCATTTCTCAACCGAAACGGAAGTGAATCGACACTTCAGGAGAAATGGGCAACTCAAATGAAATCCCTGCAAGACAAAACACCCCATCCTCATATTGACAGCCCCATGCATTGACCCCAGCATCCATCATATCCATCATCCACGTGGAGTATATATATAACATATATACTAGTCCATCATCACATCATAGCCCCATGTATATATATAACAGATATAGTAGTACTTGCTGAACATTAGAAGTGTAACAACAATAGTATTTGTTGTAGAAGTGTAATAGAATTATGGTAAACAAAGGCATGTGTATTAGCCTTTCAGTTGGAGACACATGCCATTTCCCCTTGTCTTACTCATCTTAACTTACTACAAATGAACAATTTCTGATTCTGATTTCTACAGTTCATCTACTATTGTTGTTACCAATCAAGAACATCTACAACTGACTGTATGCCTCACCTTAACACTCAAACTTCAGGAACATCATAATATATAACCATCACCTTAACACTTTGCATGTTTGTGCAACCTGGAACACTCAAACATAATGTTCCATATATAACCATCACCTTAACACTCAAACTTCAGGAACATCATAATATAAGCTAAGTGAGCAACTAATCGTATCTAAGCTAAAAGAAACTTCTCAAGGTAATAAAAATCCTAAATGACAACACAGAGTTCCAGAGGCAAAAGGACTTGACAATCACAGCAGTGACAACACAGATTAAGGCAAGTTCTGGAAAGGAATGAGCTGTGATAGATATGCACTTGCATTGCATCTAGCAAAAGGATTAGGTCACACTCAAGCTAAAGATATGTACACATGCAAAGAATGGCTCTGTCAAGAACAAAGAACTTCATTATCATGCTAAACTGCTGATGGATTTTGTTAAAAATCACTAGAAATCTCAGTATTTTATTTTACTATAATAATGATATTAAAATGACTAGAAATTAGTACTGTCTGCAACAATTCTCCAATTCTGAACTTGTGTAGGCCAATTACAGATTAAAGGCCAATTACAGATTAAAGGCCAATTACTGATTCTCAAATTAGTAATGTCTGCATCGACTGAGATATGATTGTGTAGGTCAATTACAGATTAAAGGGCATAAGAAATCAAGCTTTGCAACCTAGGGGAAGACATACAATGATGAGCGCTAGGTAACCTAGGGGAAGGATGCGGCGATTACCTAGGGTGGCTTGCAAGGTGGACGGCAAGAAGACGGTGGACAGCGAGGTGGCTTCTGGCTGTGGTGGCGAGCGCCGACCGCGCCCTTCTCCTCCTGCTACAGGCGGGGCCTCCTCCGCCTTCCTGGAGCTTGGTGGCGCAATGCTCTCTGCTGCGAGCGGGGCCTTCTCCTTCTTGAATCTTGGCGGTGCGGTGCTGCCTCCTCCTGCGGACGGTGGACGCAGTGGACTTCGGCGGCGGTTCCTCCTCCACGGGCTCCAGCGGCGGGGTCTAGGGTTCCTTGGCACGCGCGGTTGCTGGGGAAAACAGAGAGAATTGGATCGAGAGAGAGAGAGAAAGGGGGGATTAGGGGAGATCAGGCCGAACTGTCTATTTGGCTAAGTGTGAACATTCTATGGCGCATTCTCACTGAATGCGCCACAGAAGTTGGAACTTCTGTGGCGCATTCTTTGGGAATGCGCCACAGAACTTTTGGTCATAGTCCAAAACAGCACGGTGTCATAGTATGACAAGATCATATCCTTGTCCTGGTGGTCTTGCTCCCTAGCTCTCACCTGGGGCAGCCAGGTTCGAATCCTGGCTGTCTCACACTATTTTTTTCTTTTTTTTAAATATTTTTAATTACACATATGCATATTTATTCAAACAAAAAGCAAGAACATATACATATATGCATATTTATTCACATATGCATATTTATTTAAAAAAAGCAAGAACACATATGCATATTTATTCAAAAAACCCTCCCGAATCATATATATATATATATGTGTGTGTGTGTGTGTGTTTGCTTGTCACACACAAATGTGAATTTGTATACCCACACGAATATCACATTATATGTTTTAGTCTCTAACTATTACCCACACGAATATCACATTATACCCACACGAATTAATACACCAAAAGGTCACATAATTGCTAGTGTCTCTTCACAATCTTCTTGCCTTTTTTCGTCGTGGTTGAATACTTTAGCCCGTGCACTTTGAGATTTCTTCTTGTGAATGGACAACCTTTAGTAGGCAGTGTGGTCTTCCTTCTTACTTTAGTAGTAGTAGGCATGTCAAAGTACTTGTCAAATTCCTCTTCGATCTTTGGGTCACTGTTTTTGTCGAAGTTTTGCTCGTTGGCGGCTCCTTCCATTCCGATGATGCTCCTCTTGCCCCTCCTAACTACAACACCGTTGGGCTTTGACGGGTCGGTAATAAAAAAAAGCATTGATCAACTTGGCTAGCGAGTACCCAAGGCTCATTTTTTGTGGAGGCGTCCTTTGATGACACCGTTTAGCCTTTCAAACGGCATCATGTTGTGCAGGAATGTCGGCCCGAGCTGGATGATGTCGTCCACGACATGTACAAGCAGATGCACCATGATGTCGAAGAATGCGGGTAGGAAGCCAATCTCAAGCTCGCATAGTATCATCAAGATCTCTTCCTGTAGCCTGTCGAGCTGCATCACACCGATCGACTTCCTAGATATGACGTCGAAAAAGTTACAGAGGCCAAACAATGTCTCACGGACATGCTCGTCCATTATCCCACGGATCGCAACGGGGAGATTCTTTGACAGTCGTGAGACTTCATACCGCGGAACCTCTTTTTCGCCACGTCTAGATATCTGCTTATCTTCCCCGAGTAACCGTGAGGAACTTTCACTCCTAAGAGGTACCTGAAAAACTGCTCGAGCTCCTCCAGACTCAGAGTGAAGCAGGCAGTGCGAATCACCACCTCATTCTTCTTAACTCTTTTGCGGCGACCTTGAGTCCCTTCCTGATGATGATGATGATCATCATCACTATCAGGGTGCTGAGGATCTTTCTTTATGCCAAGCAATTTAAGGTCCTTTCTTGCTTTTGGCCCATCCTTGGTCCTCTCCGGCATGTTCAGTAGAGTGCCAAGCAGACTATCGGTAACGTTCTTCGTGATGTGCATTACATCGAGGCTATGGGGAGTGTGAAGGACCTTCCAATACGGCAGGTCCCAGAAAACAGACCTTGCTTTCCATACACCTAGCAGCGGCTTTGTCCTTAGTCGTTTTATTCCAGGTGTAGGGCAATCTACCCAATTATTCAAAAGCTCCTCGGACGCGGGGCTCTTTCAAGCTCGCCCTTACCATTGAACAGGTCACCACGTTTTCTCCACGGGTGATCCATGCGGAGCCACTTTCGAGTACCTTGGAACACGGTTTTCAAAGACCCGGGATCCCTTGGTAGCTGGAGATGCGGTGTCTCATCCATGCACTTGACGCATGCATTGTGTCCGTGGTTCACCTGGGCTGATACATATGCGTAACCAGGATAGTCCTGCACGGTCGTGAGCAACACGGCTCTCAGATGGAAATATTCTTTAGTGTAGGTGTCCCACGTACGGGCCAGCATCTCCCACAAGTTGGCTAACTCCTCTCTCAATAGCCCGAGATACAGATGCATATCGATACCTGGTTGTTTTGGCCCCTGAATAAGAATGCTCATGTGTACATACCTGTGCTTCGTGCATAGCGACGGGGGGAGGTTGTATGGCCATACAAACACGGGCCAGGTGCTATGCGTGCTACTCTGGTTTCCAAAAGGATTGAGTCCATCCGTGCTCATACCCAGCCTGACGTTCCTTGCATCGCCCCCGAACTCTTCGAACTCGATGTCTAATGCATTCCACTGGCTAGCGTCTGAAGGGTGTGTCAGGATCTTGCCCTTCTCTGGATCATCTTCGGGTTTCTCTCTTTCCGCGTGCCATTGCATGAGCTTTGCTTCCTTAGGATCTACGAAATATCGCTGCAGACAAGGGGTGATAGGAAAGTACCATACCACTTTTCGAGGAACTTTCTGGTTCCCTCTCTTGTATCGTCCTTGGCCACACACCGGACAAGTGGTTCTATCCGCGTACTAGTTCCGATAAAGTGCGCAATCATTGATATATGCGTGGTATTTAATGTGTGGTAGGTCGAGAGGGCAGACTATTTTCTTGGCCTCCTCGATACTTGTTGGCAATGTGTTCCCCTTAGGAAGTCGGTCGTGCCAGTATTCCATGTTCGCGTTGAAGCTGACATTGGTCCCTTTGTGTTCGGCCTTCATCTCTAGAGCCTTGAGCGTTACACTCAAACGTGTATCCTCGGGGCGACACCCAGGATACAATGGAGTCATCCCGTCTACCTCCATTTGGGCCAGCTTGGCTTTCTCTCTGGCTGCAGCTTTGTCGTTGCTCGTCTCCTTGAGGAGCAGCTCTTGAACATGAGGGTCCTGCAAGATCGAAGTTAGTAGTGTCTGTGTGTTTGCGTCTTCTCCTTCTTCATGATCATGCCCGTCGTCATCTCCTTCTCCATGCTGATCATGCCCACCGGCATCTCCTTCGTCATGATGATCATGCCCGCTGGCATCTCCTTCGTCATGATGATCATGCTCGGTAGACTCTTCGTCTTCTCGCCCGTCCACATTTTCGTGACCACCACCATGTCCTGCCGGCGCCTCATTGAGGTCGCGCATGAAACCGCGCCTAAGCAGGTGACCCTCCAATTGTCCAGATTCAGGGTCGATCAGCGCTGCAGTTTGCATGTTCGACATGGACATCTTATCATGGTCTTGTTGTTCAGAATCATGTCCTCCTTCGCGCCTTTCTTGTACCTAGCAATTCGACCTTCGCTCATCGTGAGGACCATGGTTGCCTGAGCGGTCAAAACAGAGTGTATAGGTGAGAACCACACCATATGAACACACACATGCATGAATGCTAGCCGGAAAAAATTCGGCATGACCTTTCCTAAAATTAGGACATATGGGTAGTGCAAAAATTTGCCGAAATGGAAATGAATCAACATTTAGGCAAACATCGATGCAACCACACCGGCCGGGCCCGACAACAACAAGCAAACAACAAAAAACTTCCTCACATTGCAAACATTCATGCACCACACACAAGCATTGTCTCGCCATGGATCGCACACACACACCGTCTGCGCTACAAGCTTCACCTACATGGTCATGATGGCCAAGTACTCACCTATAGTAGACACAATAATAGCGAGACGAGACTGCGCGATAAGAGAGTATGGACATATAGTCTACAGTGCAAGTTGGTGGAGAGGAACAAATAGAGAGATGTGAGAGAGAAAAGTAAGGAACTTTTAGATCTAGAAGTTGGAGCGAAGCTTCTACTTACCAATCTATGGATTAAAGTAGGTTTAGATATAAGAAAATGGAGAAACTATGGGCAAGATGGGGTGTGAGGGAGGAGGAAGACGAGTTGGGAGGAGGTAGATATGTGAAATGGGTGGTGGTGGGATAGATAGATAAGAAAGCTAGCTCTTGTCACCTTTTTAACATGGATCTGGACGCCCTCATCTGTGGCACATATGGAGGAAATGCGCCACAGATGCTGAAACTTCTATGGCGCATAACCCCATATGCGCCACAGAAGTGGGTGAATAAGATTCCTCTGTGGGGCCCACCTCCAGGTTCTGTGGCGCATGTTGGGATATGCGCCACAGAAGTGAAACACATCTATGGCGCATATGTCAACATGCGCCACAGAACTTGGGTGAATTAGATTCTGTGGTGGGGCCCCCCTCCAGGTTCTGTGGCGCATGAGCAAATATGCGCCACAGAAGTTGCAACTTCTGTGGCGCATATTTCAGAATACGCCACAAAACTTGGATCATCCCCCCCGCCGGCGGGTCCCACCAATCTTCTGTGGCGCATGCTTTCTGGTGCGCCACTGATGTCTTCCTGTGGTGCATAGTTTGGCTTATGCGCCACTGAACATCTTGTCTATCTATAGGTTGTTTCCTAGTAGTGCATGCTGCAGTTAAATCCTACCATGCTGCTAGGGTTCCTAGACATGGTTGGACACCACAGGCTGGAGTGGCATCATTGCATGTGTTCTTTTCCGAAAACCACAATGATGCACACGAACACATACACACATCCAAGTGGTGTGGTGATGCAGTATCTTTTAAACTGGTGGTAGAATGCATGCTGTAGTTGAATCCCAGCATGCTGCTAGGGTTCCTGGACATGTTTGGACACCACATGCTGGAGTGGCATCATTGCATGTGTTCTTTTCCAAAACAACAATGATGCATAGTGATACACACACATGAAATGAAACTAGTGGATCCATTTGGTTTATGAAAAGAACACACATGCAATGACATTTAGTGGATCCATGTGGTTATGAAAAGAACACACATGGATTGACCCTAGTGGATCCATGTGGTTTAGGAAAAGAACACACATGTGGTGACACTAGTGGATCCATGTGGTTTATGAAAACAAGACACATGGAATGTCTCTAATGGATCCATGTGGTTTACAAAAAGAACAGACATATAATGACAATAGTGGATCCATATGGTTTATGAAAAGAACACACATGGAATGACTCTAGTGGATCCATGTGGTTTATGAAAAGAACACACATGCAATGACATCTAGTGGATCCATGTGGTTAATGAAAAGAACACACATGGATTGACTTTAGTGGATTCATATGGTTTATGAAAAGAACACACATGTAATGACATCTAGTGGATCCAATTGGATCCATGTGGTTTTTGAGAAGAACACCACATGCTGAATTAGCCTCATTGAATGTGTTATCTTCCAAAATCACAATGATGCAAACTGATACACACACACATCCAAGTGGGTGTGGTGATGTAGCATATTTCAAACTGTTGGTAAAATGCATGTTGCAGTTGAATCCTAACATGCTGCTAGGGTTCTGGGATATAGTTGGACACCACATGGTGGAGTGGCATCATTGTATGCTGGTAGGGTTCCTGCACATGATTCACACTGAACACACACACACATCTAAGTGGGAGTGGTTATGCGGCATCTTTCAAATTGGTCGTAACATACATGTTGTAGTTAAATCCTAGCATGCTACTAGGGTTCCTAGACATGGTTGGACACCACAGGCTGGATTGGCATCATTGCATGTGTTCTTTTCCAAAAACCACAATGATGCACACTAACACATACACACATCCAAGTGGTGTGGTGATGCAGTATATTTTAAACTAGTGGTAGAATGCATGTTGTAGTTGACTCCCAGCATGCTACTAGGGTTCCTGGACATGTTTGGACACCACATGTTGGAGTGGCATCATTGCATGTGTTCTTTTCCAAAACAACAATGATGCATAGTGATACACACACATGAAATGACACTAGTGGATCCATTTGGTTTATGAAAAGAACACACATGTAATGACATTTAGTGGATCCATGTGGTTATGAAAAGAACACACATGGATTGAGCCAAATGGATCCATGTGGTTTAGGAAAAGAACACACATATAATGACACTAGTGGATCCATGTGGTTTATGAAAACAAGACACATGGAATGACTCTAATGGATCCATGTGGTTTAGGAAAAGAACACACATACAATGACACTAGTGGATCCATATGGTTTATGAAAAGTACACACATGGAATGACTCTAGTAGATCCATGTGGTTTATGAAAAGAACACACATGCAATGACATCTAGTGGATCCATGTGGTTAATGAAAAGAACACACATGGATTGACTTTAGTGGATCCATATGGTTTATGAAAAGAACACACATGTAATGACATCTAGTGGATCCAATTGGATCCATGTGGTTTTTGAGAAAAACACCACATGCTGAATTGGCCTCATTGAATGTGTTATTTTCCAAAATAACAATGATGCAAACTGATACACACACATCCAAGTGGGTGTCGTGATGCAGCATCTTTCAAACTGTTGGTAGAATGCATGTTGCAGTTGAATCCTAGCATGCTGCTAGGGTTCCGGGATATAGTTGGACACCACATGCTAGAGTGGCATCATTGCATGCTGGTAGGGTTCCTGCACATGATTCACACTAATAGACACACACACATCCAAGTGGGTGTGGTGATGTGCCATCTTTCAAACTAGTCGTAGAATCCATGCTGTAGTTAAATCCTAGCATGCTGCTAGGGTTCCTAGAATTGGTTGGACACCACAGGCTGGAGTGGCATCATTGCATGTGTTCTTTTCCTAAAACCACAATGATGCACAGTAACCCATACACACATCCAAGTGGTGTGGTGATGCAGTATCTTTTAAACTGGTGGTAGATGCATGTTGTAGTTGAATCCCAGCATGCTACTAGGGTTCCTGGACATGTTTGGACACCACATGCTGGAGTGGCATCATTGCATTTGTTCTTTTCCAAAACCACAATGATGCACAGTGATACACACACATTAAATGACACTAGTGGATCCATCTGGTTTATGAAAAGAACACACATGCAATGACATTTAGTGGATCCATGTGGCTATGAAAAGAACACACATGGATTGACCCAAATGGATCCAGGTGGTTTAGGAAAAGAACACACATGTAATGAAACTAGTGGATCCATGTGGTTTATGAAAACAAGACACATGGAATGACTCTAATGGATCCATGTGGTTTAGGAAAAGAACACACATACAATGACACTAGTGGATCCATATGGTTTATGAAAAGTACACACAAGGAATGACTCTAGTAGATCCATGTGGTTTATGAAAAGAACACACATGCAATGACATCTAGTGGATCCATGTGTTTAATGAAAAGAACACACATGGATTGACTTTAGTGGATCCATATGGTTTATGAAAAGAACACACATGTAATGACATCTAGTGGATCCAATTGGATCCATGTGGTTTTTGGGAAAAACACCACATGCTGAATTGGCCTCATTGAATGTGTTATTTTCCAAAATGACAATGATGCAAACTGATACACACACATCCAAGTGGGTGTGGTGATGCAGCATCTTTCAAACTGTTGGTAGAATGCATGTTGCAGTTGAATCCTAGCATGCTGCTAGGGTTCCGGGATATAGTTGGACACCACATGCTAGAGTGGCATCATTGCATGCTGGTAGGGTTCCTGCACATGATTCACACTAATAGACACACACACATCCAAGTGGGTGTGGTGATGTGCCATCTTTCAAACTGGTCGTAGAATGCATGCTGTAGTTAAATCCTAGCATGCTACTACGCTTCCTAGAATTGGTTGGTCACCACAGGCTGGAGTGGCATCATTGCATGTGTTCTTTTCCTAAAACCACAATGATGCACGCTAACCCATAAACACATCCAAGTGGTGTGGTGATGCAATATCTTTTAAACTGGTGGTAGAATGCTTGTTGTAGTTGAATCCCAGCATGCTACTAGGGTTCCTGGACATCTTTGGACACCACATGCTGGAGTGGCATCATTGCATTTGTTCTTTTACAAAACCACAATGATGCACAGTGATACATACACATTAAATGACACTAGTGGATCCATTTGGTTTATGAAAAGAACACACATGCGATGACATTTAGTGGATCCACGTGGATATGAAAAGAACACACATGGATTGACCCTAGTGGATCCATATGGTTTAGGAAAAGAACACACATGTAATGACACTAGTGGATCCATGTGGTTTATGAAAAGAACACACATGGAATGACTCTAATGGATACATGTGGTTTAGGAAAAGAACACACATACAATGACACTAGTGGATCCATATGGTTTATGAAAAGAACACACATGGAATGAGTCTAGTAGATCCATGTGTTTTGGGGAAAGAACAAACATGCAATGACACTAGTGGATACATGTGGTTTATGAAAAGAACACACATGCAATGACATCTAGTGGATCCATGTGGTTTATGAAAAGAACACACATGGACTGACATTCGGTGCATCCATGTGGTTTAGGAAAAGAACACACATGCAATGACATCTAGTGTATCCATGTGGTTTTGGAAAAGAACACACATGCAATGACATCTAGTGGATCTATGTGGTTTATGAAAAGAACACACATGAAATGACATTTAGTGGATCCATGTGGTTATGAAAAGAACACACATGGATTGAGTCTAGTGGATCCATACGGTTTAGGAAAATAACACACATGCAATGACACTAGTGGATCCATGTGGTTTATGAAAATAACACACATGCAATGACATCTAGGAGATCCATGTGATTTATGAAAATAACACACATGTAATGACATCTAGTGGATCCATTTCGTTTATGTAAAGAACATGCATGGAATAACTCTAGTGGATCCATGTGGTTTATGAAAAGAACACACATGCAATGACATCTGGTGGATCCATGTGGTTTATGAAAAGAACACACATGGATTGACTTTAGTGGATCCATATGGTTTATGAAAAGAACACACATGTAATGACATCTAGTGGATCCAATTGGATCCATGTGGTTTATGAGAAGAACACCACATGCTGGAGTGGCTTCATCGCATGTCTTCTTTTCTAAAATCACAATGATGCAAACTGATACACACACACATCCAAGTGGGTGTGGTGATGCAGCATCTTCCAAACTGTTGGTAGAATGATGTTGCCGTTGAATCCTAGCATGTTGCTAGGGTTCCGGGATATAGTTGGACACCACATGCTGGAGTGGCATCATTGCATGCTGGTAGGGTTCCTGCACATGATTCACACTGATACACACACACATCCAAGTGGGTGTGGTGATGCGGCATCTTTCGAACTTGTCGTAGAATGCATGCTGAAGTTAAATCCTAGCATGCTGCTAGGGTTCCTAAACATGGTTGGACACCACATGCTGGAGTGGCATCATTGCATGTGTTATTTTCCTAAAACCACAATGATGCACCCTAACACATACACACATCCAAGTGGGTGTGGTGATGTTGTATCTTTCAAACTAGTGGTAGAATGAATGCTGTAGTTGAATCCCAGCATGTTGCTAGGGTTGCTAGACATGTTTGCACACCACATGCTGGAGTGGCATCATTGCATGTGTTCTTTTTCAAAACCACAATGATGCATAGTGATACACACACATGAAATGACACTAGTGGATCCATTTAGTTTATGAAAAGAACACACATGCAATGACATTTAGTGGATCCATGTGGTTATGAAAAGAACACAGATGGATTGACCCTAGTGGATCCATATGGTTTAGGAAAATAACACACATGTAATGACACTAGTGGATCCATGTGGTTTATGAAAAGAACACACATGGAATGACTCTAATGGATCCATGTGATTTAGGAAAAGAACACACATACACTGAAACTAGTGGATCCATATGGTTTATGAAAAGAACACACATGGAATGACTCTAGTGGATCCATGTGGTTTATAAAAAGAACACACATGCAATGACATCTAGTGGATCCATGTGGTTTATGAAAAGAACACACATGGATTCACTTTAGTGGATCCATATAGTTTATGAAAAGAAGACACATGTAATGACATCTAGTGGATCCAATTGGATCCATGTGGTATATGAGAAGAACACCACATGCTGCAGTGGCCTCATTGAATGTGTTCTTTTCCAAAATTACAATGATGCAAAGTGATACACACACACATCCAAGTGGGTGTGGTGATGCAGCATCTTTCAAACTGTTGGTGGAAGGCATGTTGCAGTTGAATCCTTGCATGCTGCTAGGGTTCCGGGATATAGTTGGACACCACATGCTAGAGTGGCATCATTGCATGCTTTTGTAGGGTTCCTGCACATGATTCACATTGATACACATACACATCCAAGTGGGTGTGGTGATGCGGCATCTTTCGAATTGGTCGTAGAATGCATGTTGTAGTTAAATCCTAGCATGCTGCTAGGGTTCCTAAACATGGTTGGACACCACATGCTGGAGTGGCATCATTGCATGTGTTATTTTCCTAAAACCACAATGATGCACCCTAACACATACACACATCCAACTGGGTGTGGTGATGTAGTATCTTTCAAACTGGTGGTAAAATGCATGCTGTAGTTGAATCCCAGCATGCTGCTAGGGTTCCTGGACATGTTTGGACACCACATGCTAGAGTGGCATCATTGCATGTGTTCTTTTCCAAAACAACAATGATGCATAGTGATACACACACATGAAATGACACTAGTGGATCCATTTGGTTTATGAAAAGAACACACATGCAATGACATTTAGTGGATCCATGTGGTTATGAAAAGAACACACATGGATTGACCCTAGTGGATCCATGTGGTTTAGGAAAAGAACACACATGTAGTGACACTAGTGGATCCATGTGGTTTATGAAAACAAGACACATGGAATGTCTCTAATGGATCCATGTGGTTTACAAAAAGAACAGACATATAATGACAATAGTGGATCCATATGGTTTATGAAAAGAACACACATGGAATGACTCTAGTGGATCCATGTGGTTTATGAAAAGAACACACATGCAATGACATCTAGTGGATCCATGTGGTTAATGAAAAGAACACACATGGATTGACTTTAGTGGATTCATATGGTTTATGAAAAGAACACACATGTAATGACATCTAGTGGATCCAATTGGATCCATGTGGTTTTTGAGAAGGACACCACATGATGAATTAGCCTCATTGAATGTGTTATTTTCCAAAATCACAATGATGCAAACTGATACACACACACATCCAAGTGGGTGTGGTGATGTAGCATATTTCAAACTGTTGGTAAAATGCATGTTGCAGTTGAATCCTAACATGCTGCTAGGGTTCTAGGATATAGTTGGACACCACATGCTGGAGTGGCATCATTGTATGCTGGTAGGGTTCCTGCACATGATTCACACTGATACACACACACACATCTAAGTGGGAGTGGTTATGCGGCATCTTTCAAATTGGTCGTAACATACATGTTGTAGTTAAATCCTAGCATGCTACTAGGGTTCCTAGACATGGTTGGACACCACAGGCTGGATTGGCATCATTGCATGTGTTCTTTTCCAAAAACCACAATGATGCACACTAACACATACACACATCCAAGTGGTGTGGTGATGCAGTATATTTTAAACTAGTGGTAGAATGCATGTTGTAGTTGACTCCCAGCATGCTACTAGGGTTCCTGGACATGTTTGGACACCACATGTTGGAGTGGCATCATTGCATGTGTTCTTTTCCAAAACAACAATGATGCATAGTGATACACACACATGAAATGACACTAGTGGATCCATTTGGTTTATGAAAAGAACACACATGTAATGACATTTAGTGGATCCATGTGGTTATGAAAAGAACACACATGGATTGACCCAAATGGATCCATGTGGTTTAGGAAAAGAACACACATATAATGACACTAGTGGATCCATGTGGTTTATGAAAACAAGACACATGGAATGACTCTAATGGATCCATGTGGTTTAGGAAAAGAACACACATACAATGACACTAGTGGATCCATATGGTTTATGAAAAGTACACACATGGAATGACTCTAGTAGATCCATGTGGTTTATGAAAAGAACACACATGCAATGACATCTAGTGGATCCATGTGGTTAATGAAAAGAACACACATGGATTGACTTTAGTGGATCCATATGGTTTATGAAAAGAACACACATGTAATGACATCTAGTGGATCCAATTGGATCCATGTGGTTTTTGAGAAAAACACCACATGCTGAATTGGCCTCATTGAATGTGTTATTTTCCAAAATAACAATGATGCAAATTGATACACACACATCCAAGTGGGTGTCGTGATGCAGCATCTTTCAAACTGTTGGTAGAATGCATGTTGCAGTTGAATCCTAGCATGCTGCTAGGGTTCCGGGATATAGTTGGACACCACATGCTAGAGTGGCATCATTGCATGCTGGTAGGGTTCCTGCACATGATTCACACTAATAGACACACACACATCCAAGTGGGTGTGGTGATGTGCCATCTTTCAAACTGGTCGTAGAATCCATGCTGTAGTTAAATCCTAGCATGCTGCTACGCTTCCTAGAATTGGTTGGTCACCACAGGCTGGAGTGGCATCATTGCATGTGTTCTTTTCCTAAAACCACAATGATGCACGCTAACCCATAAACACATCCAAGTGGTGTGGTGATGCAGTATCTTTTAAACTGGTGGTAGAATGCTTGTTGTAGTTGAATCCCAGCATGCTACTAGGGTTCCTGGACATCTTTGGACACCACATGCTGGAGTGGCATCATTGCATTTGTTCTTTTACAAAACCACAATGATGCACAGTGATACATACACATTAAATGACACTAGTGGATCCATTTGGTTTATGAAAAGAACACACATGCAATGACATTTAGTGGATCCACGTGGATATGAAAAGAACACACATGGATTGACCCTAGTGGATCCATATGGTTTAGGAAAAGAACACACATGTAATGACACTAGTGGATCCATGTGGTTTATGAAAGGAAGAGACATGGAATGACTCTAATGGATACATGTGGTTTAGGAAAAGAACACACATACAATGACACTAGTGGATCCATATGGTTTATGAAAAGAACACACATGGAATGAGTCTAGTAGATCCATGTGTTTTGGGGCAAGAACAAACATACAATGACACTAGTGGATACATGTGGTTTATGAAAAGAACACACATGCAATGACATCTAGTGGATCCATGTGGTTTATGAAAAGAACACACATGGAATGACATCCGGTGGATCCATGTGGTTTAGGAAAAGAACACACATGCAATGACATGTAGTGTATCCATGTGGTTTTGGAAAAGAACACACATGCAATGACATCTAGTGGATCCATGTGGTTTATGAAAAGAACACACATGAAATGACATTTAGTGGATCCATGTGGTTATGAAAAGAACACACATGGATTGAGTCTAGTGGATCCATATGGTTTAGGAAAATAACACACATGCAATGACACTAGTGGATCCATGTGGTTTATGAAAATAACACACATGCAATGACATCTAGGGGATCCATGTGATTTATGAAAATAACACACATGCAATGACATCTAGTGGATCCATTTGGTTTATGTAAAGAACATGCATGGAATAACTCTAGTGGATCCATGTGGTTTATGAAAAGAACACACATGCAATGACATCTAGTGGATCCATGTGGTTTATGAAAAGAACACACATGGATTGACTTTAGTGGATCCATATGGTTTATGAAAAGAACACACATGTAATGACATCTAGTGGATCCAATTGGATCCATGTGGTTTATGAGAAGAACACCACATGCTGGAGTGGCTTCATCGCATGTCTTCTTTTCCAAAATCACAATGATGCAAACTGATACACACACACATCCAAGTGGGTGTGGTGATGCAGCATCTTCCAAACTGTTGGTAGAATGATGTTGCCGTTGAATCCTAGCATGCTGCTAGGGTTCCGGGATATAGTTGGACACCACATGCTGGAGTGGCATCATTGCATGCTGGTAGGGTTCCTGCACATGATTCACACTGATACACACACACATCCAAGTGGGTGTGGTGATGCGGCATCTTTCGAACTTGTCGTAGAATGCATGCTGAAGTTAAATCCTAGCATGCTGCTAGGGTTCCTAAACATGGTTGGACACCACATGCTGGAGTGGCATCATTGCATGTGTTATTTTCCTAAAACCACAATGATGCACCCTAACACATACACACATCCAAGTGGGTGTGGTGATGTTGTATCTTTCAAACTAGTGGTAGAATGAATGCTGTAGTTGAATCCCAGCATGTTGCTAGGGTTGCTAGACATGTTTGCACACCACATGCTGGAGTGGCATCATTGCATGTGTTCTTTTTCAAAACCACAATGATGCATAGTGATACACACACATGAAATGACACTAGTGGATCCATTTAGTTTATGAAAGAACACACATGCAATGACATTTAGTGGATCCATGTGGTTATGAAAAGAACACACATGGATTGACCCTAGTGGATCCATATGGTTTAGGAAAAGAACACACATGTAATGACACTAGTGGATCCATGTGGTTTATGAAAAGAACACACATGGAATGACTCTAATGGATCCATGTGATTTAGGAAAAGAACACACATAAACTGACACTAGTGGATCCATATGGTTTATGAAAAGAACACACATGGAATGAGTCTAGTAGATCCATGTGTTTTTGGGAAAGAACAAACATGCAATGACACTAGTGGATACATGTGGTTATGAAAAGAACACACATGCAATGACATCTAGTGGATCCATGTGG